>JAZBGZ010001744.1:2865-13519 GCA_037414795.1 Stenodera caucasica
TTTTTACATGTCATACAACAGACTCACAACTCTTTATCTTGCCCAAATTCTTCGCAATACAGGCAGATGTCATTCTCGTTGCCTCCCATTTCTATTTCTGACTCACTTTCCAATAGAGGTTCCTAAGAAAAAGATTTATCAGATGAAATTTTAAAAAACTCTCTATTACTTTCAGTTACCTGCTTCGTATTTATGAACTTTGTCTTAATTTTTCCTCTGGAAGCTGCTGTTTTGCGCTTAGGTTATTTCGCTTAATCACTTTTGCTTCTAATGTTTCTTTTAAGGACTTGAGGTCAGAATAGTCGAATGTTGTTCTTTGTGAGATGTTCTTCTATTTCCTTTCCACACGCTAGTAGTAAACAATGGAGAAATTTCATCCGGTGAAACATTGGTAGAAAAATATGCAGCTGAAGATAACGAAGTCATACTAACGTTTCTGGTACCAACAGTTGGAAGTTTCTTATTGTCCAGCTTGTCAATTTTTTCACTGTTTTCTTTATTTTCCCCTGATACGTTTTCGTTCACTCTTGTGGAATTATCAGTTGTATCTTCAGTTGAATGAAAATCTCCCTCCGAAGACATTTTTAAAATTCCACCTTCAAAGGGGCCGTAGCTTTCTGAGGAGGAATCTAACGCCCTATGTTTATATGAACTTTTCTATTTTTGATTGTAGAACACACTGTTAAAATATTGCCCTCTAATTTCGGGACATTCTGTATATAAGAAATTACTTGAAAAATTTAGTTATAGAAGAAAATATAAAATACATTTTGCATTTGAATGTGCATTTATATCATTAGTATGTAACTTTCAATATTTGTAAGACTTCATCATTGCTAATTACAGTTAGCTAAAATATAACAAGAGTTCATCACATAACACAAGATGTAATTTTATTATGTTTATCGGCAATACTAGAGAGAAGATTCTCCACTCTGACCTATTTCCATTGATGATGATCTGTTCCAAACTGCTCCGTTGCAAGTCGAATATCATAGGGTTTACAAATCCGTCTTGAAGGAAGAAAAAAACTTTGCTCTAGCGGTCGCAGCGTGCGACTTGCAGCGCAATGTTGCGCTTCATTGACTGCTCCCTGCACACGATATGGCAACACAGAAAAACTGCTTCGTTGTCGCAGGTTCGGAGCGATCTTTTTCACATGTTCCGATCAGAGGCAGGGTCGAAGATGAAAGAACTTGAAAAAAGATTTTTTTGGGGTTATGTTCATTGGACTTAAGAGATACCTAGGTGTCAGTAAAGAAAGTCACGCAAACAGTAATTGAAATTGCAGCTCAAGAAAATTTTTTTGACCATAATAATGTACGATTGAGGTTTTGTAACAAGTTTGAGTTTGTAGGCTTGTAGGTTCAAGGCGGCACTTAGGCTAAATGAGAGAGAAACTAGGCTAAGCGATGAGCGCAATTTTAGCCAAAAGTCAGTTTAGATCAAGAGCAAAAAGATGCTGTATTGGTTACTTGTTAGGTTTGTTAGTGCAGTTGTTAAAGATTTAGTCTGTATGTAAATTTGAATGATTAAATGGCTGCTGCATCTGTTAAATTGATACTGTCTTTGCATGGACGAGTGTTTGTTTTATTTATAAACAGAAAAAATAAATCAAATTTAAGGAAAGCACACCAGAAAAAGGTATTGCTCGAGTTGAGCACAATTATCTTCTAAACATAAATGACTTTCCTTTTCAGACTCTCGAATACATTTATCAACATTTGAGGAGAAATATTAGCAACTTCCTCATTCATTACAATTTCTAGTTCGTCACGTGTGTGTAAAACATTACTGAGCACCTTGTTTTTGAGGTGGCAAGAGAGACAAAAATCTATAAGTGTCAAGTCTAGTGATAGGCTTGGCCAAACTCCTTCACTTATGACTCGGTCTCCAAAAACTTCCTGCAAATATTGCATTGTAGCGCGAGCAGTATGTGCTTTAACTGAATCCTGTTGAAAGAAGCCATTTTCGTGCTCCTGTACAGTTAATTGCTCAATGAATGGCATCAGAATATGCTGAATGTATCGTTCAGAATTAACTGTGCAGTTGAAAAAACAGCACCAATTACTCTCTGCCGCGATACTGCCAGCCAAACACCAACTTTAATGAATGTAAAGTTGTTGTTCTGACAGCATGTGGATTTTCATCAGATCAAATTCTGTAATTTTGTGAATTGACATAACCATCGAGATGGAACCAGGCTTCATCAGAAAAAAAGGTTTGATCAAGGATATTATCATTGTTCATCTCCTAATTGAACCAGTTACAGAACAGGATGCGTTGTGAATGGTCAAAAGGGTTCAGGAATTAAACTATCGAAAACTTGTAGGGATTATATTTCAATTTACGTTTTGACACGGTCGAACAACTTCCTTATAATAAACCTGTAAAATCATGAAAAGGAATAAAGAGAAATCAGGAATAAGTGGAAATTGATGGACTTCTGAAAATAGGCCATGCCAATGAAAATATCGTGTTCTTATGCAAACACCATTTTAATAATTAAATTTTAATACTTCAATTTGAATCAACACTCAAATGTCAGTTAAATGTCATAGTAGATGTCAAACAGCAGGTAGGGGTTCCAGTTGTACCATTTTAAAATAAAATTCAGAATTGCCAACTTACAGTATTTATTGATCACGCTGTTGTGAAATCAGGGTGTGGACTTTACAGGAAACGTGTTGGAGAGTCCAGCCTCAGACTCTCAAATATTAATGGCTCGGTACAACAAGTCAAATGAATACTATCGTTTTGATGAAATACTAATTTTATTCAATTTAAATGCAGTCTTTTCACACTGTAGTGTGAAATCATTTTTGTATGTATTACTTTGTAAAGTAAAATACAAAATACACAAATATATTTATATACCTATATACAAACAAAAAAAAGTTTAGGATTCAATAATAAGTGAATCACAAAATGTTACAAAATCCCTATCACCTTGTGAGGGGGCTAGTATTGGTATATGTGTTCCATCAATTGCTCCAATAATATTTGGAATATTGCTCACATGTTAAAATTGTTCTGCAATCTCTTGTGTAGTTTCTTCAGGTGACATTATCACGTATTTTGGCAACTAAACCTTATTCACAGCATTCACAAATTCATGAATACATTTCCATACAGTAAGTAGTCTTATGATTTCCAAATTGATTAGCTACAACCCTATATTCACAACAATTTGCTAGGTAGTACAATGATACAGCAACCTTAATGTCTCTAAAGCTATTCAGTTTATTAGATTGAAGTGTTAATATTTCATGTAGCTCATCACATATGAACTAGAAAGTAGTTCTAGACATTCGAGAATTTGAACTCCAAATTTCACCAAGAAACTGATTTGAGACAATTCTTCCCCACTAATCTCTACTGCGTACTTTATTATTAATACGTGACATACGCAGATGTGTTGGTGGTAATACAACATCACTGTGTGCGCACCTGAAAACAACCAAATCCAATTATACGAGGGGTCAACAACAAGCTCCTAAGATGTACACCTAAATCCTTCCTCTAAGAGAAATTCTTCGGAAATTCCCAATTATGACGATTAAATCCTTTTGTGCTAATTAAATGTTCAAGTACATCCCCGAGTAAATCCCTCGTTTTTTTGGAAATCCTGGGAAATCCCCGTAAATTTTTCGTGTTTGTGGTACATCCCTGACATCTCTGGGGAAATCCTAATAAGTCACCCGAAAAATTCCCTCAATTCAGACTTATGCGCATGTGCTGTCGCGCCACATTTGAAAAACTACCTGCCTTATAATTAACTTATAAATTGGATGTTTCTAGTCAAATTTGATGTAATAGCGAAAAGCATTCCAACAAGAACTATTTATGTTTATAAAGAATACAAACAAAAAACTAAATTTGCATGAAAAAAAGAAAACGTATTAACTTAACTCAATTTCATTAATTTAAGTATAGTTAGATACAAAAAGCAAAAAATATAAACTCAAGAAAAATATAACAAAACGAGTAATAAAATGAAAAGTTTAGTTGATCTCACGTGAAATATTTTTGTCTAGATATCTCGAGAGATATCTTGAACGCGTGTTTTTGAAAATTTATTTTTTAGTTCGGTATACATTTTAGTAATTATCTCGATCGTATCATTCACCAATTTGAAATGATTTTTCTTATAAAATTGGCTGTCAAAATTTATGGGGTCATAAAAGATATATTGGGCTTCCACTTTGTGTGTATCTTTGGAAGCCGGCCACTTGAAAACCGATTGATTCTTTCTTGTTCGTTCTAAAAAATTTATTGTATAACACCCATCGTCTAGAATCTCATCAATACGTCCTATGTACCACTTTTGTTCGTAGTAAACCGCGTAAAAGCATTTCTTTTCAATGTCCTCACATCCATTGTGTCTATCCTCGTGTTCATTTATCGTACTAGAGCATTCATAAATTGTTGTTTGAACGTTATTCAATATCTTGTTTTTCATATTGCCCTCGATATTATTCATAATTATCTGATTATCAAGTGAATGAGCTCCAGATGTTTGGGAGTGTGGTATCATAGGTGAGACCGAGGGTGACTTATCGTATTTGTCCAATTCAGACGCGTTGGAAAACGTCTCCGTGTCTGTACTGTCATCATAACTTAAGAGATTTTCGTCGGAATCTGAACTCGTTTCTTCAGAGATCTTGTTAATTTTACTTTTCTTCACAACTTGACTAGAAATATTTCTTTACTTTGCTCTTTTTTGACTAGCTTTCCCACACTGCCTTTATTACCAACATACTGTGAATATGTTTTCGTATTGGAAACAAAACGTCTTAGTCTATCAACACTAACTTTTTCTTTTGACTCTTCCAAAAGCCAGACCAGCGATGATTTTCTTATAACGGAAGACTTATCACCATATTTCACTTTCACGAAAGGTCCATTGACATCAATCACTTCATCGTTACTACACGACTTCAACTCTGAAGTAAAATCTGTGAGAGCCAGTTGGTCTCCAACACCCAGAGCAGAGATGTCGGAATGCAAGTCTTATAAGAACTTTTCAGACATTTCCGTTGAATCAATTGGCAAAGATTGCACAAGTTTAATAATCTTTTGACTAGTAAGGTCACTTTCTTCTGATGAAATCATGTCATCAATACAATCGTTATCGGACTCCTTACTTTCAAATTGATCTTCAAACAGGTTTTCTGCAGTCTTACAGGTCGGAATATATATATTATTTCAGCATTTATTTTTCATTATAATTCCCAACCCTTGACACTCTGAAATAGACTGCTGTAGAGCACTCTGAACGATAGCTTCAATCCATTCATCTGTCATAGCTCGGAAATCAGGCTTAGAGTCACAATTTGTTTCTACATCCAAATCTCTTGTTTCGTGATCGAAATGCGCTTGTTGTTGTCGATGGTTCCTTGGGAATATAAAAACATCCTTCAAATCGTTAAGAATACTATTCAGAAGCTGTATTCTATTTAAGCGATGTAGCAAATCTTTAATGCTGACGTTTACAACAGTTGAATAAATTAAGCTTATAGAACGTACAGCTCTGAATGTCTTTTCGCACGTTTGACTGCTAAATAAATCAGGTAAGAACATTTCCAGTGTAAGGTGTTGGCAGTTGTCACGAAAATTCCTGATAATATTAATCATAGCATGAGCATTCAACTCCAAGCAATTGGAGCAGTTTGATGTTGTGAAATTTTAACTTATTTTGTAAGCGTCTTCAGCCACCATCCAATTGCGCCATATCCTCAGAACAAAAACTACGTACCAAATATTACGCAGTCGAGCTTCGACACTTGACGATCGATCTAAATATGCAGTGATAGTGGAGCGCATCAGAGTAAGATATAGCCTAGTATCTTCACTGTAGAGAATATCTTTTAGTAGCTCTATCACATCAGGAGCACATATTTTTTCTGCAGCTCGGTAGTTTATCTTATCCTCGGCCTTGAGATCAGTGAGTGTGAGTGAATGTTTATCTTTTGAGACCTGGTCGATAAGTTGTTTGAGATGTTCAGAAGCTACCACATAATCTCCAATTGGAATTACAATATATGGTTTCAAAAGCCTTGTACGCAGTTTGGTTAGAATATGGGTCGTATCTTGAACATATGTCTCGGTGATGGAATTACTTTGATTATATCCAGAGTGGAACACTCCCACCCTAAAATTCTCTCTCTATATTCGATCCCACTCACGTTAGAAGATATTGGCCGGGGAATTTGACTAGCTAAACGCATAGCCTTCAAAATCCTGGTATCACTATCTCCCGAAAAACCCATTATTATTATGCCTCTCAGCGATGCTTGCATTTTTATCTGGTGCCATCGTTCTAATACATCCTTAAATTGAAATTTATTATTCGTTCCGAATACAGCTAAGCAAAATGCTGGGGCTGATGCATCCAGGGATTGTGCCATGATGAGATATGCATAGTTAGATTTTTTACCTTGCTTAAAATAGTCTTGTATGACCCTAGCGGACGTTGCGATAAAAACATTATTTTTTGGCAAACCATTTACCGATGGCAGAGTGAATCCTATCAACTTATTTGTTTTCACGTCGTATTCAATTTTCCCGGTCACCCTAGTAGCGTCTTCACTAATCCAAATAACTGCAGGCAGCATTCTTTCAGCCAAAAATTCTCTAAGTCCGTCAAAATCAAAGTACCCTTCTTCTTTTTTTTTCGATTGTTTATCTGCGAAATATTGTAAACAAGAAATGGACGGCAATGAATTTTTTAGGTTGCTATATAATGTCTCATACAAAAGCCTTCCGCCCACGTAAAATAAGTATAATGCAAACTTTTTTATAGCATCATGATAAAGGTTATGGTGCTTAGAACGTGTAGAATTGATGATCGAAACATTCATTAAATATTCCAACAGCAGGCCTTTGGATTTAGATTCTTTGTGATTCGATGGCAATTGCTGTACAGCCTTCTGCAAATTATTATTTAACTGCTCGTTTTCAGCTATGATACGATCTGTTATGATATCAACTTTTTGCAGTAACGGGAAGAATGATGTTATCAATGACTGATTATCAACTTGCCTCTCACGTGCTCTTCGTCTCCGGCTCACCCTCTGATATTTATCCGCTTTCCATTTGCTGCTTGTTAAAACACCAACGTCATTGGAAAAATAATTTGTGTCATTCGCGGGACAATTTCTGATCGCACCTTGACGTAATATTTTTGAATCATCGTTTGATGGTTCCTGGTGTTGGATCGAATAGCCACTAGCACTCGAGTTAGGGGATGAACGATGTTTAGTTAGAACCTGAGTTTGTATCTTACTGTTTGCTGTATTTTCGACTATACCCTCATCATTTACGTTGTGAGCATGTACAACAACTTTGTTACTTAATATTTTGATTTTATCTGATGACTGAATCGAAAGTACTTCACTAGGGCTGAGACTAGAACTGTATAGGAAATCTGAGGATTCAATTTCATGCTGCTCAAGACAAACTTGAGGTATCTGCGGGGGTCTCTGATCGCTCGAAGAATGTGGTATTTGATGATCGAATCTAACATGGAATCCAGCCTAATTTGAAAGTTTACTCTGTACTTTATTTTATGTTACCGTTGAATTGAATTTGTCTACATTTTTATTCTCTCCCACTCTTGTGATTTTACTAGTGTTCTGGTATCGATTCAAATGAATTTTCAGATGTTTGTGAATAGCTCCATATACCCATCTTTTTTTGGTGTTCGCTGTTTTAGAACATTTGAGGATTCTTGTGGTTGATTTGCAAAAGCAGGTCATTACACAAAAGTAGTATAAATATGAGGGTTCTGGGCCACTATTTGCCACTTTTTTACCTTTTTTTTACTTTTGGGTGAAATTTTTACTTTTGGGTTAAATTTTTACTTTTCTTATGGGGATTTCAATGTATTTTTTACTTTTCGGTAAATTTTTTACCGAGATGTGCGAGGTTAACCTAATGAAACTCGCGCAGGTTGTTCTGCGCAGATTTCAAATTTGGCGCAATAGAGTGGGGGAGGGGGCGTGGTTGTGGCCGTGGCCCAAGGATGGTAAAGTATAGGAGGATACCTCGATGTGCTACTGAACAGTCATTGGCTATCGCTGGCGTGATGTCACTGTAGACTTTATACAACACAATCGCATTCGAAAAGAATGATATTTTGAAGCGTTTTCTTCATGTTTCTACAAAAATCATTTTAAAGGGTTTAGATGCGAACGATAATATTACCATGGTAATATTCGCCCAGTTCATTAGCAACATTACCACTTGGAATAGCTAGTAAACTTACACAAATATATAATGGTCAAGTTCCAATTTTAATAATTACTCATGTGTGTTTTTTAAGATTAACATTGTTATTTATTATGTTTACTAGGAGTATGTTTTAAAATATAAAATTAATCAATTGATACATGGTTTCCAATAATTTATTTTTTAATTATGATATATTCTTCAAAATGGAACATTATAAAACAATTTTTTTTTAATTTTTTATTTTTCTGTCTACTTTCATCACTTTCACAACATTCCATCGGTCTTTTTCTTGTATTTCTTTTATCTAATTCATGATTCCAATAATTTAGTCTTATCATGGTTCTTTGTTTTATAAATGTGGTAATAACGTCTGAAGACAGTGTCCCATCCATGCGCCGTAAAATTTTTCTTACCAAGTTCGAGACCAGTCCTTTACCCTTACGTAATGTCACATTAGTTGAATCTGTACCTTGATGATGTTTATTAAAAATCTTATCTAGTAAAACCTGTGATGGGAGACGGGAGGCACTCTTTCTTTAGTTTTTGCGGCCCTGTTTGTGCACACTGCTACGGTACACCTAGTCATGGTTGATCCCAATAGTTTTGTTGGTATCAATCAGTTTCTTAATTATCAATGAATATAAGAATAAAGTTCCAACATTAGACACTCGACAACAGAGAAAATATAATAAATAGATTTCTTAAATATTTTATTTCAGATATGGTAATGGGTAAGTTAATCAATTATGCAACATTTCTAAGTAATTTCTTCATAATTTTAAATTTTTTTGTAACTTACCGAACAACCTTAACAGTTTAGTGTTACGGTGTTTATAATCGCATGAATTTAACAATAAAATAATAACTCAAACACTATAACTACTGCACCAACTTACCTTTTACGAATAAATATTCTGAATATAATCAACAATCACCGAACAAAAACAGTTAGTTACTGAAAATAAAAATAATTTAACCCTAGCAAAGTACATTAACCACGTTAACCTATTCCAATCTTCGGAAGCGAAGTCTACGATGACGTCACAGAGGTTCTCCCCACCACACCGCAAGCGTGACACATTGCATTATAGAAATTGAGGCATCCTTCTATACTTTACCATCCTTGGCCGTGGCCGTGGTGGTGTTTGGTGAAAAAAAGTGAGGTTTCTAGAGGATTGGAACCATATGAGTATAGGGAGTTTGGGTTTGTGAATTTGCGCTTGGTCCAATAAGCTAAATGATGTTATTGTAGGGATGATATGAATAGATTGTATATTGTTACGTGAATGTTAGAAAAAGTGTAAAATTGAATAGGAATTGAACCACATGTATGGTGGGTAGGTAGATTTGGAAGTTGGCGTGTTTTACCGATGAGTTTAAAAAATACTTTTTTACGAAATAGTTTTTCAATATTATGCAACGTTGATTGTTAATGGAATCATACAGACATTTGATTTTGAGTGAGAATATAGTTGCGAAATATTACCTTATTTTTTATTGGAGATATTTTTTAGGGTTAAAGTTCAAAAAAATACTCTATGTCTTGCGAAATATTTTTTTTTGTAATTTCGCAAGAATCTACATAAAGTCAAAGTTTAGAAGAACACTTTTTATGTTACGGAATATTTCTTGAGAATTTTTTATAGATTACATATCCTGTTTCGAATTTTGGGGGGGTGGTGGGGCAATGTGGCTATTTAAATGCTTTTGCGGAATTCAAAAGGCAGTAGTACTTGTAATAACGCTGTTGAAAGTAACAACGCAACAACAATCTCAAACAATGGATAAAACAATTTCTAAAACAAAAAAAGTGTTAGTGAACAAAATAAGAAGAAACAAACTTTGTTGAAGGTATTTCAAAAAATCGCTGAAAAGAACTTCTTGAATTTGGAATCAATGGAAAAGAATCGATTGTATCGCATCACAGGTGCTAAAAGGACAACTTCACAATTTGGAGATCGTGTAATGGTTGAGTTGGATGATGATCATCAACTTTATCTCCCGGAAAGATTTGCTGATATGACACCGACACATGTGGAAGAGTTAGGTGATGGAACTTACAACCTTATAAATTTTGGCAAAGAAGAAGGTAATAATAATAAATATAGAATTGAATTACAAGAAGCATCTAACGAACAACAACAAAAGGAAATTATCATCGATAGTGATGACAACCGTAATTTTTTCAAGAAGGGGAATTATTACAAAAATTTAGATGACTCTCAATCGTATTTTTGAAAAAAAAATTAATGTAAACGATTTGGATAAATAAATCATTGTTAAAAATTTTTTTTTTATTATTCTTTTGTTAATCCTTAAATATAATAATAATAAACGATAGTGATGTCAACAGTAATTTATTCAAGAAGGTGAATTATTACAATTATTTAAAAAAAAAAAATTGTAAACGATTTTGATA
>JAZBGZ010001748.1:1028-11671 GCA_037414795.1 Stenodera caucasica
AAGGAATACCGGTTCCGGAACTCTACTGGAAAGTTGTCTACGATCCAAAATCAAAATTGGGCATTGCTCTTGTCGGTATCAATAATCCGTATCAGAATAATGTTGGGAAAAGCATCATATGTAAAGATGTATCGGAGAAAATTAATTGGCTTTATTGGAATGCTCATAATCAAACGTCAGGATATTCGTATGCTTGTAGTGTTGATGATTTAAAGAAAACTGTACTTCAAATTCCTGAGCTTCAAGTCTCAGGATTATTGGTTGAATAGGAATTATATTAATTTATTATTATTGTAGCTCATTAATTAACGAAATCATTCACCTGATTTTAATGTTTCAGAAATACTGATTAATAAAAATTTTACCTAATAGTTACAGTGTGATTTTTTCTACCTTAGAGTCTAGCAAAAGTTTTTGACTCGCTTCCTTTATATTCAAAAGAGTACTTGCAAGCACGATTTATTTTTGATCTTTATCAGTATTTTTGATAAAACTACTCGAACGAAAAAATCTTGATTTGCGAAAATTTTTGATCGCTTTTGTCAAGTCTCCCGCTAAATACTCGATTCAAAGATGCCGGTTTGAATTATCTTTGGACGATTTCGAGTGGGTTCTAGCCCACTTCAAAATGTGAAGAATTGCCAAATTCCTCTAGCAGTCAAAAACATTGAACTGTGGCCAACGACCTGTAGCTCTAGAGCCCCAAGACGTACATTTGCTTTTGTTCCATAATTAGTATTCATCGGATCGATGACTGTTCGATTCTACTCAATGCTAATTTTTCTCCCCCATAGAACATTAGAGTCGAATTCGAGAAAATAGTCACTGACTCAATCAATTTCGATTATTTATTCAATCGTGATAGTAAAATAAAAATTCGATCTACAGATAGAGTAAATATAGATAAGCGAACTATAAATAATGCAACAAAAAGAATTTTGAAGTTTCTGATTAAGTGCTAGTTTTGGGTAGATTTAGCTCCTCTTTGGGCCCATCCCCATTTTCGCTAGTTTTCGGTTTTTGATTCAACGAGCTCTTCACGTTCATTTGTAGCGATGATCCACATTTACTAGTTCGATTGATCACCGATTTTTGGCCCAAATTAGCCTTATCCGAGACGATCTTGTAGCGTTTCGCATCCAATAATTTATCGACAGCACATAAAAAATCGTTTTTGCATAAATTGACGACTGTATGCAATGTGGCCGGATGTATATCCGGAAATAGTTGCATCAAGCGCAGGAAATAGAAGAAGTGCGTCCTGGAAATGTTCAATGAGGTCTCTTCTTTGATCTAAAAATATCAATTTCGGCTCGATATATTGAAGGGAGTTGTGGGAAAATTCAGACAATAATTACCCGTGGATTAGTGAGAAAATGGCCGGTTACTGATGGATCGCCTTGACTCGAATTTCTATTTTTATTCAATAGTGGCGATTGATAAGGCTGCGAACTGATCCAGGGGCATAGAATCGGTTGATTGTGGAATACTTTTTTTGTTTTTTCTTCATTCATCATTATAATTATGATAACAACTTTTTCGTATTGTTCACGATTTTAATAATTGAATATTATAATTGTCAAGTTCGCTTTTGATTTGTTAGAAATAAATAAAATTTTGTTTTAATTGTTATTGCTATGGAACAAAATTTCCATAGCTATCCATGAAATTTATCTACATTAAATTGATTTCCAAATTGATAACAAGATTGCTGTAAACAATGAATCGATTAAGATAACAATTATTAAAAAAAATCAACTAACGTGTTTTTTTTTTAAATTTCAAAATAATCTGATGAACTTGATTTTGGAGCTAAAATAAAATATTCGTGGGCGTCGATTTTTCTAGCTTAAAAATAAGAATGCTTCATGGGAAAAAACGATTCCAGGACTATTCTACAGCATAATTTTCAAAAATGGGATTCCGCCGAAAATATAAAATGAGCACGAGCTTATGACCCATTGTAATTAAATAAAGGCCCAATAAACCAAAATTCAATTTGTTGTGGTCCAGGCCCAAATTTTCGGATTCGGGCCTTAGTCGTTCTTATGCTCAGGCATAAATCCAAACGGTTTCGGCTAATCAAAATTTTCCAAAAAAAGCAACATTTTAGCATTGATCAAAAAACAGAAACTCCTTTCGTATCAGAATTTCATGCTGGAGTTCCGCTGGCACGGTTTTTGCCAATTTCTCGAAAGTGGCGCGAAAATAAGTAGGTATTCTGATTGAGCTGAGAGTTATGAGCATGTTTCTTTATTGATGTTAGTAAAACGAGCAAGACGCGAACTCGACGTTTCGCGCTAAAAATAGCTACCGTGAGAATTTCCATACGCAAAATAGTAAATTTGATGGTAATTCTCGAATTGTACGTATTCACCTTAAAAATAGCTTGGCATCAGTGAAACGAACAGAATCGCGACGGTTTCGTAGTTTTGGTCGCATTTGTCCAAGCATTTTTCTAAGTGAAAACTAACGAAAAACGTTTGTCACTTTTTCTGGAATTTATGTTGGTTAATTTATATGTCAGATGGTAAATGTATTTATATACGTGTACTATAAACGAGATTATATCTATATAGTGGGACAACAAAACTGGCACTAAACATCGACCGCGTCCAAGGCTCGCATGCTTGGGCTCCAAATAGAAGGATAACCACAGCAATAGTGAAGTGCCAAAGACGAGAAACGAACGTTTATATTACTGTTCGATATTCAAACATGTCTGTTTCCCCAAAAATTGTCGATTGAATCAGATCAAGTCCGATTGAGATGAGTTTTGTGAGAAAAATCTTCGATAAAATGAGCGGACAAGACGGCAAAGAGGCCAATTTGGACGGTGACGATGATGATGTTAGTGAAGGTACGTCGACTGAATCTAGTGATACTGGAATTTTCACCGGAATCAGTGATTTGGAAAGTTCGATGAACGTCGAGGCGGATTGCTCGCAAATTTCCAATTTCTTCGGATATTGGTGAGTCTTTATTTGTCTGCGAATAAACAGATGTTCGTTTCGATTGCCAACAGATAAATCAATTGTGTGACAGAATTAATGTTCGTATTAATTGGAAATTAGTCCAACTATCTTGCCAATTTTTCGCGGAAATTTGAAAAATTTGATCGCATCTATGCAACACATTCTACGTTGAAATGAACGCATTGGGATATTTCTCATTGTTTATTTGGGAATATGTCGGAATTTATCAAGTTTCCATTTGCCAGGACCAATTGTCCGAGCAATAACAATGATCTAAAAATAAGTTGTTATTTTGCAAAGTTGAACTTGTTATCTTTTCATTCGAAATTGCCTAAATATTATTCGAAGATCGAGTTATAAATTAGAGAAGTTAATTGGTAATTGAGAATTTTCAAATTTGGGTCATAACAAAATGAAAGATGTACTCAACGGAATATGTTCGAGAAGTAGTCCAGTTGCAGTATGCAATATCTGTCGTTGACCGAGGCTCGAAATAGATCTTCATTTTTAACATCACTGCCAAAAAACATTAAACAATTACCAGTTGTTTCTTTGTCAGAATGTTGCAGATGTTGCACCTCAACTAAATCCACAAAAGAAACAATTCCAAAAGATCTGGAAGCGAACAATATGATTTCGGGTACAAAAACCTTCACAATTGAGATTTTTTTTGACCATAGCAATTGTATGAAATTTTTTCGGGAAAACTCAGCGCTTTTTTCGGCCAAATATCGATTAGATCGAATAAATAGAGATCTTTATTAGATTGTTTTGGTAGCAAGAGCCCAAATTTCTCTATCAGGACTCAAAAACAAAAGCCCACAATGGATTTATGTTCACTCGTTCTGACGTACAGCGACGATAAAAATAACTATCTTTGTATTAATTCCGATTTTATTCAACTATAAATAACAAAATGTAAGATGCAGATATTTAACTACATTATCATTTTTTTTTTCTTAAATCAATCCAAATATTGCGATTTTTTTATTTACAAGTACACTCGTCTTGGAAACATGATCCTCCTCGTCGGCCTTGTAATTTACAGTCTCTTCTACATAATGCTACATTGCAGAAGAAGGCTCTCTCATGACGGATGACCACGGATTCGGGCTCTGATAAATCAATTTTTGATCAATATTCAAATCGATAGTTAAGAAAAATTATCATTCTTACCTAAACCATTTTCAACTACCGGAGTAGCAAAAATACCTGATAAACAGATAGTTGCAATTAGTAAAATGACCAAAGTGGGCTTCATTTTGATTGTTCAGTTGAGTTGTTTTTGGTACTGTATAGAAATCATTTTTTCGTGAAGCTTATATACTCTGATGGGCCTTTACGATAAGTTTTATTATTGTTGACGAGAAGATTCCAAATTCCCCTTGATTATAAAAAAGGGGAATCCTCATTACGTTCACGAGGTCATTTTATGTTGAACTTGGCGATAAAAATGCATGCACATAAATAAATAATTAGGAAAAAAAAACATTAAGATTGATGCGTAATTATTGAGAATGACCAAAACTCGAAAATAGAATTTATGAAATTGACGCATTTCCTGTTTGTTTTTTCTACAAAATTACGATGTTCTCAGCATTTGCAGTTTTTCCGAAGCGGGTTCAATATTGTAAGGCTTCGCCTAAGGCTCGATCTCCTCAAGGGGATTCTGAGGAGAACGCGATAAAAATTGGGAAATAAGGGCTTAAGACCAGTAGGAATAAACTATGATCTCTCAGATAAGTCTACTCAAGTTCCACGCTGAACTTCAAGAAATGCTCAATTTTAGCTCGCCGGTGGTCTTATTTGTTGTTTGCTAGAGTAGCAATAAAAAATTCCAAAAATTTTCCGCCCATTTATTTTTAATTCAGTTATCATAACTCATTTCTGGATTACTTCAAGTAGACTGGCCGAAATATTCTAAAAATATAGCCAATTCCAGCGTGGGTAAAGCCGATAGATCCAGAAAAAATTCCTAGACAATACGGAAATACCAATTTTCGATGTGAAAAAATCGTCATAGAGATCTTGAACTGTCAGTAGCCTGATTTCCAATTATCCTGTATTATCCATCATTGTATTTTATCGCAAGCAAGGTCGTTCTATTATTGTAAAATCTAAATAAATCTCCAATAATTTTTCTTTTTCACAGTCTGAGTTACTCTATTTCCAGATCTCCCCTCCAATTATTTCAAGCACTTCGGCGTATATATAGGTATTTTTTTTTTGAAGACTTGGAAAATATATCAGTCTTCGCCGTATCCCAATATTGTTATTAATGAAAGGGGCACGCGTTAACCAAAATATAGTTCCTAATCGAATCGTTGATTGTCAACTATCGAAAATAGAAAGATTTGGATGAAAGCGGAAAAAACAGCGGCAATTGACGGAGTGACTGTCTAAATTTAAAACTCGAGTGTGGTTGAATGAACAGTTGAAATTTTCAGTTAGCGCCCATCAATAATGCCGTGTTGATAAACCCCCCGAAAATTCGCTACAATGTTCAATTTTTTCCGCAAATCGAAAAAAGATCCAGAACCGAAGAAAATCAAAGATGTATCAAAAGAAAATCTCGTATCGCCTGTATGCGAAACGAAAAATATGTGTAAAAATAATTCGACGACATTGCCAACAGAATTCGAACGTTTAGAAAATTTCACGAATGCCCCGTCCAGTGAAGTGGCCGCTGTCAACGAAAAACTCCCCGATCCGAAACCCACGACCAACGAAAAAATTATGATCAACAGTGATAACGACAATAATAAAGGTGTCCCAGTTATTGTGTCCTATGCGAATGTTGTGAGAAAGCAGGAAAATCGAGCTGGTGTTAAGCCTTGCGGACATGGTACCATTGCCATAACTCCTAGTGTTCCGTTAACGGCCGCGAAACGGGAAAATTCGAATACACCGCCGCATAGTCCGAATTTCGAGATTAAAAAAATTTGTAAAAAACAGCTAGAACGGCAACATTCGGCCGATTGTGAAAAGAGATCCGTCAAAAATTGTGGTGATCTACTCCAATCGGGCTCCACAGGAGCCCTAGTGAGATCGTTAACCGCCCCTTTAGGCAACGGAATAGATGCGGACGCAGAAAAAAAGTATGTGGATTTTTCTTTTTAAATTGGAAATTGCCTTAAGTTTGCAGTAATAATTAGCCAAGGTATTCGCCTATTTTTGAGAACATTTGACGCGAAAAATGATTCAACTCCTATTCGCCCACTTGTTTCTCTAAAATTAGATACTAGAGTGGTTGAGATAGCGATTTTCTCTGATAGTTGTGAAGTTTTGAAAATCTTTATGGAAATTAGAAATTATTTGTCGTCGTATTTTCGGATTCCATTCATTAATTATAGAATAAATAGCTGCCCCAACTATTGTTTTATTAATATAATTTTGGCCTGTTTTCAAAAATTACCTGCAAAATTGCTCTACTTACTGTCAAAAATTATATCGAGAAAATAATGGGCTTTTACTTTTGAGTCTGTTCAAAATAATCGTCCGCCCTCAATTTGGTGAATCGTCCATTCGTTCTCTATTCTGTAGATCTTTTTCTATAGAATTCCAAAAGCTGCGACTCAATCAAAAATGTAGCATGAATGCTTCTTGAGCACTACATTAGAAATAAAGAACTAGCTGGAAGAATCTATTTTCTGTCAACTTTTCAGTCAAAAATTTTGCTCTATCTTCTTTCTCACGAAATACGAGTCTAAAGGCTAACTTCTGTGCCTTAGAATCTTTATTTTGAAAACATAATCACAGTTGAGCTTTTTCTAACGGCTCTTCCTATAATCTGAGCCTTAGATATTTTCATCAGTAGCTCTGCGAACTCCAAGAACTACAGAGATAAGTCTTATAGCTTTCGCACTCAAATATTTCCTCATTCCAGGAAAAACTTGATCAATCAAGAGGCCAAATTCCAGAGCCAGTTGAACGATCTGTCAAAACAACTATCGATACGTGATGCTGAAGCGAATAAATTACGTTTCCAAATGGAGGAACTTCAACGTGATGTTTTTGTTAAATCCGCTGGAATGGATCGTAAGTTGATCGCTATGAAATAGAAAAATAACCCAATTGTAGCATTTTGACTTAATTTAAGGCTTGGAAGCTGAACTGCAAGCGGCCCATAAAGAATCTGAAAGTGTACGTCAAAGAATCAAGCATTTAGAAGACGACTTATACGAATTTCGCCACAAAAACAACCAATTAGAAACCGAACTTGAGGCAAAAACAGGTGAACACACCACAACTTAATTGGCTATTCTGACTAAAATTGATATTTCAGATAACTATCGTAAATATGAAGCTGAAACTAATGCGAAAATCGCCGACTTGGAGCGAACAATCAAAGATTTACAAATGAAAATTGAGAATCTCGAAAATGAACTGGAAATAATTAAAAAAGAGAAAGAACAATTGGAAAAACAAGAATCTATATTGGTAGCGGAACGTGAAGAAGAGAAACGGAGAGTCGCTGAAGTTTTAGAGCAAGCCCAACAACAAAAGCAGGAAATCGAGAAGAAATGGAAAGATGATTTTGAAAAATTGCGCACAATCAATATAGTCAAAGAACAACAACTTTTGGACGATTTCGAATGGAAATTACGCGAAGTCCAACAATCGTGTAAAAAACGTTTAGAAGATAAAGACCAGGTGATCGAGCAACGGTTACAAGAAGCCTACAAAGAGGCTGAATTGAAGATGAAGGAGGCTGAAGAGATGATGGGTCGAATAGATACAGCGAAATCCTACGAGCTGGAAATCGAAAAACTGAAAGACTTGACTGTCGATCAAGAGAGGGCTCTGAAAGAGTTGGTGGAACAACAGGAACAAATGAAATTGGCTGAAGAGAGTTTGAAGAACGAAGCGAAGCGCTTACGTAACTTGATACAGATCGAAAAGGAGAATTTGCAGCATATGCAGCTGAAGCATCATCAAGAAATCGTCGATAAAGAACGGATTTTGAAGCAGACTCTTCATCAGAAACGGACTGAAATCGCGATGTATTGGGAAGAACGATTATTGCATGAATGTGGCCGATTGAAAGCCGAACTAGAACAAATCCACAATGAAGAAAAACATTGCGCTATGGAAACTGTGCGACGGGATAAGGATGAGGAAATTTCCAAATGCAAACAAGAGTGGGAGAATAAACTGAAAGATTGTATCAAAGAGGTTCGGGAATTTCTTGGATCACTAATTAACTTTAATTAGTTACGGAATATTTTTAGATCGGAGCTCTGAAAAGAGCCCTACATGAAAAAGATGAGTATTTCAAAGAGGAGATGATACAAACCCAAACGAATAAAGATCGCGATATTATGGAATTGAGGCGATTGATGGACAAAATCGATATGACGCACCATGATAGATTTGAGAAATTGGTACAACAAAACGATGAAGAATTAGGTGAGATTTTCGATTTTATTTTCGAATACCGGACGACTTTCCATAAATTCTCTATTCTACGTTTCGAATTATTTGAGAATATATAGCTATCTAATTTAGCGGTCCAAAACGAAAATAGATTTCGTAACAGTCGCATTTTCCTAGAGACTAGATTCAGATGTTTTCGTTATTGTTGTTCTCTTTGTTTTATTTAGAAAGGATCAATGAAGAGACTGAGAGGAGGATTAGAGAAATTGAAGATAATTGGCAGAATCAGGTCACTTCACTCAAGACATCATTGGATTCGGTCAAAGAACAAATGGAGAAGGAGTCGCAGCAGAAAATCGAATCGTTGATCGCACAACACCGATCCGAACTAGGTAAGGGACTTTTCCAAGATTGATAGTATTCTCTTCAAATCCAAATCTCTATTGTTGTCAATAAAACTTCCCGATATTGATAAAAAGACTCCAAATAAGTGAACTTTCATAGAATACAAATTATTGAGCATTATTAACAATTTTCATAATCAAATGACATCTCGAAAATAGAATTCGGGGCCGGACTAAGATTCCCAATTTTCCATATGGCTTTGATTTATTTTCGATCGAAATTCAAATCAACTATTTTATTGGTGGAATTCAGGACAATATCTGCCAAAAATATTAATTTTAAATTCTATTTCGTTAAAGTTAATTATAACTGTTGTCGGTGAAGTTCTCAACCGAAATTTCTCCTGAAAGCTGAATTTTTAGTGATTATCCGATTTCTCAATGAGTCTAGAACTCGGTCAAGGATTAAGACCAGAACTGAATTTCAATTGTACTCTTCTCAAATCAAAATTCAAGCCTGATAGCTAAATTTCAAGTTTTCAGATCAGGCTCAAATCCCATTGATTATAACTTTGAGAACGTGGTTAAAGCTAAGATTTTGATCTGAACCCAACTATGGCTTATTGTCAGCTCTAATTATTTTGGGCTTCCAGATGCTCAGTGGGAGAACTTGATCCGTCAAAAAAGCGAAGCCGTCCAACTAGTCCAAGACGAATACATATCGAAATATAAACAGCTAGAAGAACAATTTTACACCCAACAGAAATCGCACGAATCTAGAGAAATCGAATTATTGAAAACCATCGATAGTTTAAAAAATGAATTAACAAGTAAGGACTCCGCAATTGATGATTTACAAAACAACATTGACACATTAGAAGGCGGTATTCAAGTTTTGAATGAAGAAATCGCCCAACAAAACGACCAAATGGTGAAAGCCAAACGCGAATCCGACCAGAAAATCAGGTAATCTCGCGCCAAAGCTAAATTCGCATGTCTTCAATTAATCATAAATTTCAAAAAAAATCATAAACATTAAAAGGTCCTTTTTAACAGTTCTAATATATTTGTTTCTTGTCCTTTCGTAGCTGTGTTAAAACAAAGTTCATATCATCGAACATTTCCTTTTCGATACTTCTTTTTCCTTTGATCTCTTGGTTTCTGTCATCTTCGCTCATCGAATCCCTAACGATCATCATTATTTCAGTCATTTTATTGTTGCGAAATTCATATCAGTAATTTCATTCTTTTATTATTATCATTATTATTGTAATTTTGAGGAGAAATTTGCATGATTTTCCTGTGTGTTTTCCTAATTATTCTGTTCCTTTTCCAATGAATTCAGAGGTCTTCAAGAAACGATCAATAAACTCCACGAACAACAAGAGAACGAGAGCGAAACTTCCAGATTGAAGTTTCTGAGTCATCATAAACAAAATCAAGAGACGATCGATCACCTACAAAAAAAATGCCTATGTCTCACAAAATTGTAAGTGATTCAATTGATAATTAATCATAATAAATTGATTATTTCTGTTAATTATGAAGATTTGAAGAGGTTCGGCTGCGTTACGAGCGTAGAGAATCCCGCCAAGAAGACTTAACGATCATCTCAGATTTAAAGCAAGTGATTGCTGAACAAGAGAAAGATTTGGCCTGTTTGAACGAAGAGAAACGTTATTTTCAAATGAAATTGATGAGTTTGGAGAATCGTTTGAAAGGTGATTTGGAATCGAATCATAATTCTGAAGATGAAACGTTTGAAGACGCTGAACAATCATCGCGAACAAATATCGGCGATTGTTCGATAATTGTTAGTCCTGTTGATCCGGCTAATGTTCCACCGCCAGCTTATCCTGTATTTTCTGGACCTTCTGCATTATCAATACCGCCAACAATACCCGAATGTGATGAATGAATTTTTTTTAATAAAAATTTTTTAGAAGAA
>JAZBGZ010001752.1:1735-13455 GCA_037414795.1 Stenodera caucasica
ACTCCTTCTAAATTTATTCGAATTAATTATATAATTAATTAATTAATCAAATTGTTAATTTAAATAATCAACAAGTATTATTATTGTTAAGGTGCAAACACACTGGCGAAATTTCAACACCACCACCACCACAACAACACAATATCCGTTTTGATTGTGAATTTAGTGTTTTGTTATCTTTATCACTAAAATTATTAGTGTGTGTGTGTGTGTGTGTGGTTTTTATTTATAATTAACCGGAAATGTCCTCGATTAACGGTAATTATTCGTTTTTGTTTTTTTATGTTCAAATTTATTGATTTTAATGGTTGTTTGTTATTTTTTTTGTTTTGTTCTATATTTTTGAAGAAAATGATTTTAAGGCCAAATTAATAGCGGCTGTTAAAAAAGAAGTGAAACAATTGATGGAAGAATCAGTTACACGTAAATTTGTACATGAAGAAAGTGGTTCAGTAACGGCCTTATGTGGGGCTGTTGAAGCCTGTTTGTCTCAGGGTGAGTTCTCCTTTTTATCAACATAAATTCTAACCAACAAATCAATAAAACAATTGTAAATAGAAACTTCGATTAGATAATAAACAAAAAAAATCAATGTCGTTTTGTATTGATAAAAAAAGTTGATGGATTATATTTGGAATTATAGTTGGCTTTGGTTATTGTGAAAATGGCGATTAACTGTCATTAATTTGACAGCTGTCACTTGGAATTATTTCAACGATCAATGATTAAAATTAATAGGAATAAATATTTATCAACGTTAGCATAATTGTTAAATAATTAACCTAAATTACGAAATAAAGTTAGCGTTAATGTTGAAATCTATTTAATCATAGCGTTAACGTTAGCGTTATTTGTTAATTAGGGAATTATAACGTTTACGCTTAAAATTGCTCAATTTCGACGCTAAAACTAGCGTCGTCCGTAATCTACGATTTTCCACTTTTGGTTGATCTAATTCACACAATAAAGCTAGCGTTACTCTTAGAAATCGTTCAATCCTAGCGTTATCACTAGCGTTATCATATTCTTAACATTAAATGTGTGATTATTGGTTGTGATTTAGTTTTATGAGAAAATAACGCTAGCGTTGACGCTTAAAATTGGTTGATCTTAACGTTAAGGCTAGCGTTATTGTTCGATTATCAGTCAAAATGCATTTGTTTTTAGCATTATTGTTTGTTATACGTAAAATGTTGAATAATAAATTGGCGTTAGCGTTGACGCTTTGAAATGTTTATCTTTGCGTCAATGCTAGCGTTATTCTTGTAAAATAGCCCGTAATCTGCAATTTGTTACGTCAAATTGATCTCATTCACAAAAATAAAGTTAACGTTAATCCAGCGTTAAGAGTAGCGCTATTATTTTTTCTACGTCAAATCTAAATTTATAGTTAGCGAATTTTAGTTTTATGAGTAAATAGCGTTAGCGTTGACGCTTGATTTTGTTTCAAAAAAAAATTCATAAAGTTGAATGAGGCTTAGCGTTTTTCCATAAATTATACAATTTTCACGCTAATGCTAGCGTTATCGGTGCAATAAAGTCCTAATTCACAATTTTTCACTTGTAATTGATTAAAGTCGTAAAATAAAGCTAGCGTAAATCTTGCACCAACACTCGAGATTGTTTAATTTTCGCGCTAAGGCTAACGTTATCGTTGAAGAATCGCTTAAAATTAAAAAAAAATGACTTTATTCCATACGTTTTTAGCGTTAATGTCCGCATTATTGTTTGTTATGCGTAAAATGTGGCATTATGAGTCGTAAATTAGTTGGATAATAAATTGACATTAGCGTTGACGCTTAAAATTGCTCTATTCTTGCATTAATACTAGCGTTATTTTTGTAATAAAGTACGTTATTTGAAATTTTTCACTTTTAAGTTTTGGTACTCGTTTTATTCTAGCGTTAGCTGTAGCGTTATCATATTTACACAGTTAAAATGCAATTATACGTTGTAAATTAGTTTTATGAGAAAACAACTGTAGCGTTGACATTCTAAATTGTCTGATCTGAACGTTTAGGCTAGCGTTATCGTTGAAATATCGATCAAAATTCATAATGTTGACTTTATTTTATTTGTTTTTAACGTAAACGCTAGCATTATCGTTTATTGTAGGTAAAATATGGCAAAATACGTCGTAGATTACTCGAATAATACATAAGCGTCAGCGTTGATGCTTCAAATTGTTTGATCTCAACGTTAATGCTAGCGTTAGTGCTGAAAATTGTCGATTCTAGCGTTATTATTAACATTACGTATAATATTGTGGAATTAACAACAAATTTATGTTCGTTAAGTGAATTTATTCTTCGAACGCTAAGTTTATACTTAGGTTATCCTGAAAATTTTTGGAGTTTTATGTCGCTTCTAGCGTGAATGTTAGCGTTTTATTTAATTTAGCATTATTATCGATAATTGTCAATTTGTGGCTTCAATTGTGATTATGGGTGGAGTTATGAATAACAACTCCCCTCTATGTATCTCCAAACTCGAATCAACTATAAATCATTTAATAATAACAATGCAATTTTATATTGTTTTAGGATTACGTCGACGTGCTTTGGGCCTATTTAAAACATCATCAACAACAGCACTATTACATAAAATAGCTAAACATAACAAAGAAGCATCGATAATATCGAAAAAAGTACAAGAAATTGAAAATTTAGATCCAAATCGTCGTTCATCAAGCAGTAGTGAAAGTTTAACGAAACCATCAATGTTGCGAAAAACAACATCAACAATATCAAGTTTAAATAATCTCCAACAACAACAACAATTATCATCAACATCATCAACATCAATATCAACAACAACATTAACAACATCCCAACAACAACAACAACAATTACCGAAATATTTATGGATACGTTTAGCGTTATTTGATAAGCAATTATCGAAAATCATCGATTATCTAGTAACGAATGCTTTGAAATATTACGATAAAGATGCTTTAGTTGCTGATCCGGATTACGGGAATATTTTAAGTTCGTTATTAGTGGGTCCTTGTGCTCTGGATTATTCCCGTACAAAGACACAGGATCATTTCTGGACGGATCCACCAGCTGATGAATTGGTACAACGTCATCGAATTTCAAGTGGTGGCCATAAAACACCACCATCAATCCGACGACCAATCATCAATTTCCGACGATCATTGAATACAAGCAATGATGATCAAACTATAACAACAATCAAACAACATCAACAACATCATTTAGCTAAAGATTATGTAGAGAGTTTACATCAAAATTCACGAGCTACGTTATTATTTGGTAAAAATAACGTTTTAGTACTGCCAATTAATGCAATACAAATCACACAACCAATACCTGGTTATTTAAGTTTACATCAAACACAAAATGGTTTAATTATAAAATGGACACCAAATCAATTAATGAACGGTTATAATAATGATGATGATTGTAATCAAAATTATGAACATGATAAGAATATTTTTTGGGATTATGCATTACAAGTACGTTTAGATGAAATTGTTTATGTACATTGTCATCAAGATAGTGAAACAGGTGGTACAATTATATTAGTTGGACAAGATGGTGTCCAACGTCCACCTATACATTTTCCACGTGGTGGTCATATGTTGGCATTTTTAAGTTGTATTGAAACTGGTTTATTGCCACGTGGACGTTTAGATCCACCATTATGGTCACAACGATCTGGTACAATGAATTCGAATAAACGTCGACGACCATTACCGGTATTAGCGGAAACTGAACAAACAACTAAAGATTATGTGTTTAGAATCATCGATAATAGCAGTCATAAAGAAATATGTAAGTAGATTTGATAAACGATTAATTTTGAGTAATGTCTCTTTTACAAGGGTAGATTTGTGGTGGGGATCTACTTAAGTCAATCAGAGGATTCACATCATTCGATATTTCTCCTTTCTCCACTTTTCAAAGACTCATTCCAAGTAGTATAATAGATACCGGAAACTCCTATTATTATAGGGGACATCTTGTATAGCATTACACAAGGGTGGATTTGTGGTGGGGATGAACCTTAGCCAATCAGGAGACTTGCACTTTCCCATATCTCTCCCTCTTCCACTTTTTAAAGATTCATTCCATGTAGTATAAGAAAAAAGAGAGAAGGGATCTTCATCTCCCTGTTGTAGAGCATCCCTTAAGGGTGGACTTATGGTCGGGAGTCACAATAATCAATTGAGAGACACACAGGACTCAATATTTCTCCTTGCCTCACTCCTCTGAAGCTCATTTCATATGATGTAATGGATAGAAGAAGCACCTATTGTTTTGAGGGATGTCTATAACTTGCTCGAAGGGTTGATTTGTGATGGGGATGAACATTGACGAATCAGGAGACTCGTAGCTTTGAATATTCCTCCTTCTTCTACTTCTCAAAGGCTCATTCTCTGTATTACAACTGAAAAGAGATAAGGGATGCTCCTCTCTCTGTTATAGAGCATCCTTTAAGGGTGGATTTGTAGTGAGACGCCACATTAACCAATTAGAAGACTCGCACTTTCCCACATCTCTCCCTCTTCCACTTTTTAAAGATTCATTCCAAGTAGTATAGAAGAAAAGAGAGAAAGGGTGATCATCTCTTTATTTTAGAGCATCTCAGAAGGGTAGACTTATGGTGGGGACTCACAATAACCAATTGAGAGACTCACAGGACTCAATATTTCTCCTTACCTCACTCCTCAGAAACTCATTCCATATAGTATGATGGATAGAAGAAGCACCTATTGTTTTAAGGGATGTTTATATCTTGCTTGAAAATCATTCAACAAGGGTTGATTTGTAATGGGGATGAACGTTGGCGAATCAGGAGACTCATAGCTTCGAATACTTCTCCTTCTTCCACTTCTCAAAGACTCATTCTCTGTATTACAGCTGAAAAGAGATAAGGGATGCTCCTCTCTCTATTATAGAGCATTCTTTAAGGGTGGATTTGTAGTGAGACGCCACATTAACCAATTAGGGACTCAAAGGGTTCAATATTTTTCCTTCCCCTACTTGTCAAAGGTTCATTCCATTTCGTATGAGATAGAAAGGCACCTATTTTTTTAAGGGAAGTCACTCAGGAGACTTGCACCATCTAATCTATCTCTCTCTTCCACTTCTTGAAGGCTCATTTCATGATTTATTTTATAATGATAAAGAAATAAGGCAATCAGGAGACTCACCCTCTCTCCTACTTCTCAGGAACTCTTTCCTAGTAGTCTAATAGATAAAAGTTGCTTTAACTAAATTGTGCATGCTCTTTAGTGAAACTTAACCTCAATTATTGTTTTTTTGTAGTGAAGAGGAACGAATTGATGGATACTCACATATCATTTCCGAATAAAGTTCGTGCCCATTTACCAAGTACAAGTACAAGTTCGGATAGTTCAACAAAAAGTTTCAGTATTGATCAACAAAATCTACCGGATAGTCCACCAACTGTTTATATACAGGCTGTATGTGATTCAATGAAACGTCAAATAATATCAAGAGCATTTTATGGTTGGTTAGCATATTGTCGACATTTATCAACTGTCCGGACACATTTAAGTGGTTTAGTTAATTCGAAAATTATCCATGGTGATGATGGTACTGAGCAAGGTTGTTTCTCAGATTGAAATGTTCGATTCGTCAGGTTTATGTTTGAGTTTTTTTTTTAGGTATAACGATGGAAAAATGGTCGGAATTGTGTGTTGATGGTGTTGTTAATGATTTCGATGAAGTTTACCGATTGACATATTTCGGTGGTATTGCTCAAGAGTTACGTAAAGATATTTGGCCGTATCTGTTAGGGCATTACAAGTTTGGTAGTACAGTTGAACAAAGGCATGAACTCAGCGAGGAAACGAAGCAAGCGTAAGTACTTCAATTTTGCTGAGAATAAAGCAAAAACTGGCTGCACTCAGGATTTGGTTATGGCTCATAGAAATTCAAGAATTCATCAATTTTGTCCATTCTAGAAATTGTAGAAAATTTTCAATGCTCAGGATTTGATTCGCTTGAAGACTGAGTCTTAGACAATCCTGAGAAAAATGAGTCTCAGATTATCTTGAAAGTTGTCATATTGAAGATTTGTTATATTTAAAGATCCTGAGAATTACAAGAACCGTTAATTTTGAGGATCTTGTCTAATTGAAGTGTGAGTCTTAGACTATCCTGAGAATTGTCATTTTTAAGATGTTTTTTGAAGATTCTGAGAATCACAGGATCTTTTAATGCTCAGGAGCTGATCTATTTGGAGTGTTAGCAAATTTTTTCATTTTGCTCAGATATTTCTAGGAAAATGCTTATGTTTATGTGAATGCTGTAATAATAATACAGCTTCCTACTTTTAGTGAAACTGACAATAAGATTGAAATCTTCGCGAAATATGGAACTAAATACTTTTGCTTCAAAACTGAGAAAAATATAGCTCCCTTTCCCCTGCAAAACTAAGAAAAAGACTGACACGCCTGCAAAAACTTGTTACTTAACACTCCTGTGTCCAAAACTGAGCAAAATATAGCTCCCTACCTTTTGCAAAACCGAGAACAAGCTTGACGTCCGCAAAAACTTGTTATTAAACATTCTTGAGCCCAAAAATGAGCAAAATATAGCTCCCTACCTCCTGCAAAAGTGAAAATTAGATTAAAGTATCCGCTAAAACTTGTCACTAAATTTTCTTGACCTTGAAACTGAGCAAAATATGGCTCCCTTCTCTTTGCAAAACTATAAGGAAGACCGAGAAGTCGCGCAAACTGTCAATGAACACTCTTAAGCCTAAAACTTAGCAAAATATAGCTCCCTAATTATAGCAAAGCTCTAAATAACGTCATGGAACCAAGCCAAAAATTTCACCCTAAAAATTTCAGATCAAAACATTCAGATTTTTGATTGCAGATACGAAAATACAATGTCTGAATGGTTGGCCGTTGAAGCTATCGTCCGTCAACGTGACAAAGAGACCCAAGCTAATGCTATAGCAAAATTGAGCAGTGAAAGTACCAGTGGTGATCAACCACCGGCCCAAATACCAAGAGATCTCAGCAATGAGGTAATTAATCTTAAGCTCAAAAATAAAAAAAATCGACTCAAAACAATCTTCCAATATTTGCCTAGGTTTTCGAAGATATGAGCGATGATGACTCAGCACCTGTCATTGACGACACACACACAAATCCGAAACATACCAAACAAAACACAATTCAATATGAAAGCGATCATGATGATGATCATCAAGAAGAATCATCAATTGATGATAAAAATGATGACAATATCCAAATCGATACACATGAAGAATTAAAAGATTTCATACATAACGTTATTGTAACAAATGCTAGTGTCGATATGAGCCATATCGGTAATGATAATGACTTAAGTCATCGAAATAATTTAGATTCGGTGGCTGAAGAGAATAATTCATCATTGGATACGTGTATTGAAACGCACGGATTAGCGAGTCCAGCTAGATCGGCTTGTGTATCGCCAGCTAGTTCAAACGGTGGCGTTTATAGTGTAAGTCACTTACTTAAGTCATGCTAGCGTAGAAATGATTCTTGTGTATTTATAGCAAGAACTTTTGGAGACTTTCGGTTTGAATTTGCATCGGATCGAGAAAGATGTGCAACGTTGCGACCGGAATTATTGGTATTTTGCCGGTGAAAATTTGGATAAATTACGTAATGTGATGTGCACGTAATTCGATCAATTTTTGGGGGATTCCCTCAAATTGTTTTTTTCTGTGAAAGCTCCGTTATTTTTTTTGTAGATACGTTTGGGAACATCTTGATATAGGTTATATGCAAGGCATGTGTGATTTAGTAGCTCCATTATTGGTTATATTCAATGATGAATCATTGACTTATGCTTGTTTCTGTCATTTGATGGAACGTATGGTTGAGAATTTTCCAAATGGTAACCAAATGGACTGTCATTTTGCTAATATGCGCTCATTAATACAAATATTGGATAGTGAAATGTATGAATTGATGCACCAACATGGAGATTATACACATTTTTATTTCTGTTATCGTTGGTTCTTGTTAGATTTTAAAAGAGAATTAATCTATCCTGATATATATTCAACATGGGAAATTATATGGGCTGCACAATATATATCGAGTAGCCATTTTGTATTATTTTTAGCATTAGCATTATTAGAAACTTATAGAGAAATCATTTTATCAAATGGTATGGATTTTACTGATATCATCAAATTTTTCAACGGTAAGTCAAATACGAATCTATCAAAAATCCCGCGCTTTCACCACCAATGACATTAGATCTGTCAAATATCAATGACGTCATCCGAGTACTGGAGGATGCCAAAAGTTTCGACATGACTTAAGTCCAGTATTTTTTTCTGCAATTCTGCACCCTGTAGCTTAATTGTAACTTTTCAGTTTCGTTTCGAAATTTTCCGGAAAAATAGCCACAATTTTTGTTTTCTCATCAAATTTGGGGAAATCCACCAAAAAACTACCACCAGAAAAAATTTCATTTTAGTTTGGTGTGATTTTTTCGGTGGAGGATTTTTCATCGGCTTTATTGATTTCTTTCTTGAGAGAACTTCAGATTTTTGGTGAAGTCCTCAAATTTGGGTTATTTTCTGTAGAATGCTCATTTTCTATTCCAAAATTTTCTATTTTTTCCTCAAATTCTTCTGATAACTCCTGAAATATGTAATTTTCTGTTTTTCTCCAAAGCGTGCGAAAAATTTTCAGTCAAAATTTTAGACAATTCAAGATATCTTGTTGACTTTTTCTCTTGGAAATCTCAAATTCAAGTCCTATTCAGCTCAACTTATCATGTCTCACTTTGGTAACTTGAGTAACTTATGTGAAACTTTTGCTTGAAGAAAACTCACTTATTTCCTATGAAAGCTTCTAGTTATAATTATAGACGATTTGAGTAAGATGTTGACTTTTCCTCTTGAAAATCTCTAACTCAAGTCCTATATGGCTCAAGTTTCCACGTCTCACTTAAGTAACTTTAGTAACTCCAGTAAGACATTGAAACTTGTCCTTAGAGGAAACTCACTAATTTCCTATGGAGGCTTCTAGATATAATTTTGGACATTTCGAGTAAGATGTTGACTTTTCCTCTTGGAAATCTCCAACTCAAATCCTATAAAGCTCCAGTTTCCGTGTCTCACTTAGGTAACTTAAGTAACTTGAATAAGACATTGAAATTTGTGCTGAAAGAAAACACACTAGTTTTCTAAAGAACCTTTCAGCCAAACTTTTGGACAATTTGAGTATGATGTTGATTTTTCCTCTTGAAAATTTCCAATTTCATTTCTATCCAGTGCAAGTTCTCATGTCTCACTTGAGTAACTCAAATAACTTAAGTAAGACATTGAAACTTGTACTTAGATGAAACTCACCAGTTTCTTATGGAGGCTTCTAGCTATAATTTTGGACAATTCGAGTGAGATGTTGACTTTTCCTCTTAAAAATCTCAAACTCAAGTCCTATCCAGCTCAAGTTTCCATGTCTCACTTAGATAACTTAAGTTACTTGAGTCAGACATTAAAACTTGTGCTGAAAGGAAACACATTAATTTTCTAAAGAGCCTTTTAGCCAAACTTTTAGGCAATTTGAGTATGATGTTGATTTTTCCTCTTAAAAATCTCCAATTTCAGTTCTATCTAAAGCAAGTTCTCATGTCTCACTTAAGTAACTTTAGTAACTCCAGTAAGACATTGAAACTTGTCCTCAGAGGAAACTCACTAATTTCCTATGGAGGCTTCTAGATATAATTTTGGACATTTCGAGTAAGATGTTGACTTTTCCTCTTGGAAATCTCCAACTCAAATCCTATAAAGCTCCAGTTTCCGTGTCTCACTTAGGTAACTTAAGTAACTTGAATAAGACATTGAAATTTGTGCTGAAAGAAAACACACTAGTTTTCTAAAGAACCTTTCAGTCAAACTTTTAGACAATTCGAGTATGATGTTGATTTTTCCTTTGAAAATCTCCAATTTCATTTCTATCCAGTGCAAGTTCCCTTGTCTCACTTGAGTAACTTAAGTAACTTAAGTAAGACATTGAATCTTATGCTTAGAGGAAACTTACTAAAACTTGCACTTGATAGAAAACTTTTCAATTTTATGACTTGACAATTCCCAGCTTCAATATGAAGTGACTTGAGGAGAAATTGAGACTTGATCTGAATTCGATCGAAAATAGTTTTCCTATTGCAGAGATTCCCAAAATTTTTTTGAGATTCAATCAAATTCCTTCAACCTCATCCGGTTCTATTCTCTATTTACCTATAACACATGAATATAATTAAAAATATTCGAAATTTAAGATGAATTAATTTAATTTTAGAAATGGCGGAACATCATGATGCCCAAGCTGTTCTGCGATTGGCTAGAGATTTAGTATTACAACTACAACTATTAATTGAAAACAAATAATTGTATTTCGATTAGAAAATTATTCAAACAGAAAATAATTATAATGAACAAGGAAATCTAGGTGCCAAATTTTGTGTATGATTTTCCATAATTTGAAAAAAAATAATTTTTTTTTTTGAAAATGTAGTAGAAAAATAATATGTGTGATATTTGAGATGTTTAAAATTAACGAGTTTCTCTCCTAAAAAACAAAGAAACCTTTATGTCACAATCAATGTTGAAAACTAAACCAAAAAAAAAAAAGTATATTTATTTTATTATTAATATAAATATTATTATTAAACAAATATATTAATATAAATACATATATATTTTATAAAAATTAATTGTTGCAAATTTCCAATATTTATTGTAATCACCATCTTTATATTACTAATCAATTGTTAATTTTTATCTAATTATTGTTGATTAACAAATCGATTAATAATTATAAACCTAACCTAACTTGATACTATTTTTATGTATGAATGTTTAAATGTGCCTTTTTTAACGCATTTTACAACAATTATGATTAATGTAATTACACTCACCTATTTTAATGTGTGTAATTATTATTTTTATACAAGCTGTCCTTGATTTGTCTGCCATTTTGAAGATAAGCTAGATAACTGCAATCATATTAGTTATTATAATATCTCTTTTGTTTTTATTGTTAATAATTGATGAGTATTATTATTCATTTGATTTTAATATTAATTATAGTGTGAGTGTTCCAAAATGATAACTATTCTTTGTGATTGTCATATCAAATAATTATAAATTAGGAGATTCATGAATGGAATCATCAAATTTATGAGAAAAAAATTGTAAAATTGTTATTCTGTAGAAATTAATTATAATTAAATTGATTGAATGATCAATATGATTGAGAGAAATAAAGCTATCACTAGAATGAGTTATTTAGATTGAGTCCGTCTCTGATTCTTCAAGACGTGCGAACTACTGATGAAACAACCTACACTACTAACAACTGATCTAAATTGGAAAATTATGCAACTAATTATGCACCAATTTGAGATTTTCGATGATACAATTTTGATTGGCATAACCTCAATCTTTGAATCAATAAATTCGATTATTAACAATCAAAAATACTTGCCTACTTCAAAATATGTTGTCAATAATTATTTTTTTCTTATAATAATCTCAATAACTTTTAGTAATGTGTGATAATCGAAATTTTTCAAATATTTGAATTTTAAGAATAGAATTTGACAAACAATCGAAAAACCATACCAACCCTATAATTTACAATATCAACTAAATGAAGCTCCAAGATTTTTGAGCTATTTTGTGATTAATTCAGTAAGTTCGAGAAATTG
>JAZBGZ010001753.1:0-13454 GCA_037414795.1 Stenodera caucasica
AATAATCACAGCAATAAATTTCGATTGATTGCAAATTTTCGAGAAAAGTCATTAAGACGATGATTGAAAACAAAAAAAAAATTGTGATAATGACGATAAGAAATGGGACTTTCGGGTCATTTCCATCCGGTCGGTTATCATCGTTTAGTGCTTCCGTAAATAATTCGAATATTCAAATTGGTTACGATATATAATTTCGTGAATGTTCAAATCTTTTGTTTGTTTTGTTTTTAGACTATTTCTAGATGAATAATCACAGGATTTCTTTCATTTTCGAATGTTAACAAATTATCTGTAAATATTCAAAGTTCGTTGCTCCGATATGTCGATTTGTTTTCTTGTTATTTGGTAAAAAATTAACGATATTGGGGCCAATTTGTAGAAGGATTTGAACAAATGCGATTAATTTCGGCGTTAAATTCCCATATGGTTTCTTGTGAATCGAACGAAAATTTGTTTTGTGGGGTTTCTAGAGGGGCTCGTCGATAGGGGGCTGTTGTTTGATTGTATATAGGGAACTCCCAACCAACAAACACATAAAATCTATCTATGTATTTATATACAGATGTGCATGCGTGTTGTACCTTTAAATGTGCACTCAGCATCAAGGCGGTTTTGTGTTTAAACTTAGTATACAGCTGAGCTGTTGCGTGGAACATATGACAATTTTAAAGATTACTTAAAACAAAGTGACACTTTAAATTAGAATGATTTATTAGAACTTATCTATAGACGGACGAAAATGCACGACTATTAAAAAGGTAAATATGAAAATTGATCAATTATATCACCGAATATTGTAATAATAATAATATTTATCGAAATATTTGGAATTTAATTGATATTTCGTGAACTATATTAGGGTTAGTTACTATGAGAATATTTAGAAACGGTTATTTTACCGGTCCCGAAGAACCGGTAGATTCGTGAGAAATGAAACCGATTTCCGATTCACTTTAACAATAATCGTTACCTGATCTGATCTAACATCACGAAAGTGGCGATAGTGGTTCGAAAATTGACGGTCCCCTTATCGTTCGACTGGAAATTGTGATAACGAAACCGTCAAAGAAACCAATTCATTCCCGAATAATGCACGTCTTTATTTAACAATATTCAAGCGTTTATGGTCGTTTTTAATTGCTTTCGATTCGACTCTTAGATAATAAAAGTATTCCGAAATTGTCTGTATAGATTTTTGTTTTTTTGTGTCGTGAAAATCAAGTTCAAGTTCTGCCGTCTTTGATACTTTATTAGGTAAAAGAACTACAACTTGTATTTTCGAATTGATGTAATATCTGGTCGCGTTCTACTAGTTTTATGAATTACCATTTAACGACTGTACGAGAACAATAAAATCGTTGATCAAAAAGTCGTAATAAATTTCAAGTTATTCGAATATATAAAAGTATTGTCTGGACCACCCTAAATAGGAGTATGTCTCGCTTGTTGAATGAAACCGAGAGAGGGTGAACACCCCTCTCTACTAATCAATAAAATACGAATTATTGCATCGAAAGTGAATTGTTTAGGTTTGCTCTCTATTTGTTTAGTTTAAGATGATGGGATTGTTTTTGAGAAGGCGATAATTATCTGAATTACAACCGTTATCGTCTAGACGAAATATCTATTGATTTTATTCTGTTGGTATTATTGTTAATGCTTTTCAATATTGATGAGGTAATTATATTGGATTGTTGTACATGACGGAATAATGATATCACAAATATCCTGCTGTTTTGAATAAATTCATGAATTTCAAATAAATCCCCAATAAAATTAGATTAGGCAACACATTATACATGTCTGTCGTTTTAATGATCATTCATGGAATTGTAGCGTACTTCAAATGAAAGGATTCGTCTCAAATTTTAGAAATTACTTTACTTAAGTGGCATCAGGTCAAGTGTACTTAAAAATTCAACAATGATCGCTGATATAACAACTTTCAAGTTCGCTCCAGCTATTATCTATTTAATGATCATCATGATGAAATATTCAGATTAGTGGCTCTTCAACCAATTTTGATGAATTTAAAAATAGAAGGATTTCGAGAAATTTATGAGCCGGAAAATGCCGAGTTTGGTGAAAATATTCATGAATTTAGCGGAATTCCGGCAGTAACTTTGAGAAAATTGGGGAATTGTGATGTCGATGTATAATAAATTTGAAAATTGAGAATTTATGGAAAATAAAAAAGTGAAAATTACCGGAGACAAATGGAAAATTGGAAACAAACGGAACTCGAAGATTCCGAACCCACATAAAGAAACAATTGACAGTATCATCGATTGGTGATTAAACTAGAAAAGGGCGTCACAGCAGGAAATTCATCATAGTCAGCTATGCTCGCGCTTGTTTTCAAAGTAATCATGACTTTATTTAAAATAATTACAATAAATAAGACTTTATGATGTTGTTCGATGATGATGGGGATTCGTTACAACAACGAGAATGATTTGTGTGGCGCCTGTTCGAGTTTCAAATATTATCAGTAATAATTTCGAGTGAAAGTTATAGAAAAATTTCGGATATGCATTCCAACGTCGGTATCGTCTTTATTGATCGACGAAATTAATGTTTATTATTGAAACAAAAAAAAAAAATTATTATAATTTCTGAGAATTGACGAAAGCGTGTGAATTTGATCGATGTGGCTCGAAAATAGGGTGTATTTTCTATCAGATGACATCAACCATCTAGTATTTCATTGTTGAAGAGAGAGTTTAAATTGATATTCAAGTCGGTTAACCGTTGACCTGTCAATTTATAATCTACCACAAATCAGGACGACTTAAACGAACTAGTTCCGCTCTCCATACCTATAATCAATTGCTTTATCCTTTTAAAGGATCTCATACATTGGAAAAATCGCCGCTTTATATTCAACAAGAGGCGTTAGAATTTGCACATAAACAATAAATAAGCAATCAAATATGTATGAATTATAAATACATTTGCATCAAATATAGCAACATAATCATAAACTAAAGGCGATCATTAATGTTTTCACAACAACAACAACAACAAGGAAGAATTTACACGGTGATCAAATGTGATTATTGTCGTAAATCGACACAACATATCCTACTTGTATTAAATCTATATTGTCATAAAATAAAAATTAGAGACACTCTATATATGAAATACCACCCTTAACTTCGATATTATAGAATCAAGATTTATCACTCGAACATGTCTAATAAATATCGACGCACCTTGAATCACCTACATACATAAAATCCGTACTCTTCACAATGAATTAATAGAAGTAGAACTAGATCAGTATTAGTGAAGGTTAGTGATTCATTATAATCGAATGGAAGAATAATGAGTATTTGCCATAATTTTGATTTATTTTCATGAATCATTTTACAGAAATACCGCAATCTATTCAATAGAGGAATGTGTTCTTTGAAATCGATACAATACAGGTGGTTTTCGAAATAATTGCAATTTATATCGATCAATAATTTACATAAATATGAACAGTTTTTCCATTATTATTATCTTGCAATTATTATTAATTACAAGTAAAATTGCTAGCGATAAGTGGATTTTTTCGAATAGTTCAACTCATATTTCATATCTTCCGTTGTATTTTTTCGAAGTAGAAATGCATATTTTCCACTATTCCGGTTTTTATTGTTTGTACAGACATTTTACAAATATGTCCAACTATTTATAATTATTATACATTCTATTTAGCGTTAATGTTGATTTATAATCGTCCATTATTGTTAAATAGTGTTAAATTAACAAGTTTTATTTGGTCTCTTCCTAACAGTTGGTATGTGAAAGTAATTTATTCGCTAGTTTTATTTATGAAAATTCACTTCCGTTTTTTCACAATAATAATAATAATTTATTGATGATTTCAATCGATAACAGTAGCTTTTAATTTGAAGAGGTATCGGAGAAATAGAGATATTCGACGGAATAGCGTTAAATTCGAAAATTCATCATTCGATCCAGCAATTAAATCGATTCGATTCGTCGAAACTAGATTAATTTAATCAAATTAGAAAGTCGGAAGCATAATAATCGATTTAACGCCAATATATTTATAATCATCGAAAAATATAATAATTATTCTATTGAAGTGGTGCAATTTTAATAACTGAAGCGCTCAACAGGGCCGGCGCAAGAACAAATCGCGACAATTTCATAATCAACAACAAATTCGAGTCCGATCCTGGCTGCCATTAGGGAAAATGACATAGACGAGCTTTATCGGCGTTTTGAATAACAAAAATTTTAATATCCCAACAAGGCCATCTTATCGGGTGATTAGCGTTTATTTTCCTGCTATCACTAAGCGGAAAACCCAATTTTTTGTTGTTGTTTATTTGTTAGAAAATGGAGTTGCAAAAATCGTATAGCGACTAGTTTTAATTATGTGGTGATTATGGGGAAGTTGTTTAATTAGCACGAATTTTATTGGTTCATTAAGATTTCCATAATTGTTTGAATATTTAAATAATGATGCCCATATGCTGGTCACGTTTTATCGCGGGATTTTGTAAGTGTGTCAAACAGGCCGTAATACCATCAAATTTTAATTGTGTCATCTATAAAAATGCGTTTATCATTTACCGTTTCACATTTGATATACAAATAGTTACGTCAACCTTTATCGAGGATCGATTATGAATACATGATTACCAAAATAACAACAATAAAAATAAACAACGAAATCATAGTAAAATTCTAGTTTATTAATAAACAATAATGCGAATTAATGAATTTAAATGAATTGACATTTGTGTGGGCCACATTATGTTGTAATAATTTTTCCCTATTTGACAATCATTGAATTTATCACTTAAGTAAAACAACATAAGTCACTTCCTACGTTATTATGGCATTTATACCGTGTGATCCAATAAAATAGGTTATTCATTTCATATGCTTTTTAAAAAATTGATCATTATTAATGATTATCTAGATGCATCAACACCTACATTTAAAACGTATTTTCTCTATGGGGAAAATTATAAAAGAAAGTAACAAATATCAAGTTCAATGGCTCACTGATGATTATGATTATGCTGATAATGTTGTGTTGTTGATGATGATGATGATGATAATAATAACGATGATGATGTATTTCATACTTTAGTGAACATGCGAGATATGCTATTATTAGAAAAAACCAATTCAACTGTTATTTTGTCAGTCATCTATAACGTTATTATAGTCATAAAACAACGGTATACGTGAAGGAAATCAATGGGCTTTTTATCGATAAGAAAATATTATCATCATTGGGAGAGAATGCAGGGCCGGCTTCACACGGCTGATCTCTCCAATTAAATTGGGAAATTCGAGCCTGCTAACTGAAGATGTAAAATAATTATAATGGAGCCCGGCTAGAAATTCCCAGATATAAATATCGGAAAATTGTGACAAATTGAATTTCGTCTAATTTTTCGAAATCGACCTTTTTCAATTCCAAATTCGATTCATATGATTACAAAATCGTTACGCCTTAAGGACATTCGTCCTGCTTCAATACATATCCCGATAAGTTTTATTTATTAGACGAAAATAAATGGAAAAAAAATATATTTATAGATACCATAACTTGATAAATATCATCATTTTGAATCCGACAATAATTATAAATGTTGTTAGAGTTAACAAATAATTAATGTTGTTTCGCTACTATTTTTAGTATTGTAATTTGAGATATTTATCGAACGATATTTATTATACATGTTGGGTTTTTCTAAACGAGAAATTGATGTTATTGATATTAATTTTATTGTTAAATACGTTAACGATAATTGCAGACAATGTGGACGAATTGTCAATAGTTCAACAGAGAATTACGATAATATCTAATTACATTAGTCCCTACATCAATTCACACCCTAATCTAGATGAAGTCCACCTCACCTACATTCCATATGTGGAAAAAGAAAAAATTTCAACAGAAAGTGTTCGTTTGATGGAGGAGAAGGTTGAGAGTGGAAACAACAGGCGTGAAATTGGTTTTACGAAATTCAATTAATAAATCTCACCAATTATCATAATTGAAAGGGTGGAAAATTCGATGGAAAACTTCAACTATTACAAATTGTGCAAGATGATTGATTTTCTCGAGAGAAAGTGCATTTCTATCGTAATATTTTCGAATAAATAACGCCGGTCATGATTTCCAAACGTCATTAATCAATGTCATCATCAATGAATATTTACAAATAATAATTGAATAAAAATTAATAATATTGAGATATTTGCAGGAAGATTCGTTGGAATTCCATCGGGTTTTTGGCATTTTTCCAAACATTCGCTGAAAATCGTACAATAGTTGCATTTGTAATTTTCTCAATAAATACAAGTGTTATGTGATGGGTGCGGCATTACGACCATCAAGGTTGTCATGGGACAATGTCACCAATTTTGGCCTACCGCCAAACGGGTTCAACAATCCGAAGAAATTTGTTTACATTCGTAATTTATCGATTAAATTATTCAACAATAATTCGATTTAACAATCGCGAATTAGAGGTGTGCTAATCGAGATTCTATAATAATTCAATTCATTGAATTGCATAAAGCTGTAGGTGCATCTCATAAATTTTAATGCGACTACAATCGATTGAAACTGCGGTAATTTTGCGATATTTTGGGAGAAAAATCGTCGAATTTTCAATCGAGTATTATCTAAATCACGTCCCAGCACGTGTGGCCCACTAATTTTGTATCTTTTAAAAAAAAAAACATTGTATACGACATGATCTAGGCTACCGGATTGCATTTATAGACAAACGTGCCGCTTTGTACGTAGTTAGGATGTTAATTAGAAGAAAAAAAATATATTAACGGGACCTCTACAAGGACGTGGAGTACACAAGAAAGGTCCTTTCTTGTATTCACAGTTTGATAAACCGAAATTTTTGGTTCAAAACCCGGAAAACTTTCGACTCGCTGGGTTAAATAACAATAGAAAAGAAATTATATCAATTAATTATTAGAGAATTTTCGAAATTAGTTTAAATAAATTATTTTGTGACACTTCCGTTTTATTTTGTCATTTTTGAAGTTTTGTCGGTTTAAAAAAATTATATATTATATTAATTGTCATTGTCGTCGAATAAACTCATGGAAATATATTGATCCATCGATATTTTCCCGATTTTTCCAGGTAATATTGGAGCTTTTCTTGTGATTTAGAGCTTTTGCTTTCGAGCGGTTTCAGTGATGTTATTCGGAGAAAATTCAAACACACTCCTTAAACTTTCACTAATGTCGATAAAAATGGTCCAATAAAATCGAATTTTCCATTCGGATGAGTTCGTGCATTGTCTGAAATTTATTAGAACGAATTGTACGTTGCAAAATCGAAATTATTTCATCGTGCCCGGCTTCCTTTTGTAGAAAAATTGAAGGAAACCACAAATTATGATTCTATAAAAACACAATAATGGAGTATTGTTGAATAGTGTCTATTCTGGCATTCGTGTTGTTGCAATCAATGAAAACAAAGTGGTTGATATTAACATTTGATACTTTGGTAAAAAGCTGCACCTATTTAGTTTATAATAGAATGAATCTTTTAAGATCATGCAATATTCAAAGATAGATGTTTCAATAATGAAAAAGGAATCGTTCAAGGTGATGGATTCAAGAGGATGAACTGTAAATGTGAAATGTTCGAATTTTTGCCAACAATAATTACAATTGTGCTTTATGAGCTATCCATCAAGGATAATAGATTGCCGTAATTATTATTTTAATCTATATTTGTTGGAGAAATATTCAAGATAATAGCGTAACCTTTTATTAAGACACAGTGACATGTTCAAGGATCTATCTCTATTCAAATCAAATCAAAATAACGACTCCAATTATTCCGAAACAACAATCTTATAATTAATCTAAGAAATCTCCATTACTCTTGGATATATTCAACATTAATATTGAAACTTTCTCGTTAGTTGTGGCGCCTGATAATCTCAACTGGGTCATCATTTAAAATTGTGTAAAATTTTCTTAGTCTTCCATCCAATATAACAACAAATTTTATCGATACACCTGCCGGCATAGAGAACTTTACAGCAACAACAACAACAACAACTTAGACAGGTAAATGGCTCGTGGTTTCGTAGCGTAAAGGTGGAAAAGCGAGCGCAGTTCACCTGTTGTCGTCGTCAGGACAAGTTGATCGCGATTTCACAAAAATGCCGTGAAAGAAACTTTATTTCTCGAATTAGTGGTGATTTTTCTACAATTAGTGTCTAAATTTTGAAAAAAAAAACAATCCAAAATGTGTAGTAAAGAACAAATTTCGGAAATCATGGATAAAATCCACACTGTAAGTCTCTCGAAAAGTTAATTATAATCAATAAATTAGTTACGCTCTTAATTACTTTCAACTATTGCAATATTCTATATTCTTCCTCAACTTCGTAATTTTTTTTTGGCGGGACTTATTATACGGTTGTTCGTTTATTAGAAGGAAGTTGAGATTATTAGAGCGAATTCGCGTAGAAGAAATACGAAGAATTGTACAAAAGGCACCCTTTGGCGATATTATTAACGTTTCTCAAGACATCTAATAAAGTTCGCTATTAATAGTACAGACTTCGCTTATAGCGAACAATAAATTATAGACTATGTTGACGATAATTTATGGAAAAAATCCAAATCAACTGTTAATAATGAAATGACAATTACGTAATTAGCTCGTCAAATTTTCGAAAAAATCAAAGAAAATTCCCGACAATTACAACAAAAACTGGATTTATAATGCGCTTTTTCTCTATAATTCAATAATTAATTTATACTCCATCTCAATCGCTCTATTTACCATGAATCAATCTATGATCACAACCTCAACAATTCATAAATTTCGATCGAAATCGTAATATTTTTGAAAATAATTTTTTTTCAAATCGTAATATTTTTTGCTGGGATTTAATTGTTAATACCGTTATAAAATCGCAAGGACGTTGCACTCAACAACAATAAAGATAAGAAATTGTAGCAATTTCCATTTAATTACAATAATTAAAATAATTAATTCGATTTACAATAGTGAAAAATCGGGTTGCCCGTCCCATCGCCTATTGGAGTCTCCACATTAATTCAATCAATTCAATCGTCGATTTTATTGTTGAATCACTTTCTTTCGCTATCATATCATTGGAATTTGTCTTTATAATAATTCACCACTTGTTTTTAATTGAGCATCAAATTGATTGTTGTAAATAATTAAATGGAAATTAGACTGATGTCATTTATGATCTTAGATATAGTTTTTCTAAAAAACTAATCGAAAAGCTTTCACATAAATGATTTATTGTTAGAAAAAATTATTGAAAGCTACAAATTATCTTTATAATAAATCGACCATCACCATGGAATTAATCGAATTTTATCTAAATCAGAACAACACGTGTTTATTATTGTAAATATTTGAAATATTCATAAGGTGATTGTCGATGATTTCGCAACTTTGATAGACGATCGATTAATCGAAAATCGATAAATGGATGCATGTAGGACATGCAATTTTATTACTGTAAATACAGTTAATAAGGTCACAAGATTCGATTTTTAATCATCCATGTTTACCATATAAATAGAAAATCGATCGATGATTTATCACCATTTTCGATATAAAATTTTTAATCTTACAATAAAATAAGTAAATACTTGAAATATTTAAATTGGTCGACTTTCTGTTTACAATTCCTTCCACGTGATTTTTAATTTATTCACAACATTCTTTACACAATATACAGTTAACTAGTTGTTATAAGAAATAATCAGTTTTTCTAATTGTATTGGATCCTCAAATATCGATTTTCAATCAAATTGTAACGGTCTTGTGGTTTTTTTACCAAATATACTCCGATCGATTATTTCATGGTCGATCGATGTGATAATTGACACGTGACTTTTTGTTTATTATATCGATAAATATTGCAAATTAATAATGAAAGTCGCCGATAATTTGCATATAACTCTCCCATATGTTCTTTATAATTTATATTTTTATAATGATAAAAGAAATCTAACACCTCGAGTTATAATAATGGAATTATTGAGATGCTGTCAAATTGTCCAGATATAGTTGGTTTTATTATTCCGGTCTTTTCCTTTTCATTATTTTCAAATTGACGTCTTGATATAATTATTAGGAGAGTTATAAATAGCAGGTGTCTTTCAAATAATTTTCTATGTTGGTATTTTATATTAAAATTATTATTAAAATAGTCCACCTACGAGTTTGTATTTCTATTTAGATGCAACAACGTTATAAACATCGTGAATGATTTATATATAAATTATATTGTCAGTTAATGAAGTAAGTGGTAATTATAAATTCAGGACTTAATTGACATGGCCGGAACTTTCCTGATGTTTCAATTCAACTGGAAACAATTCACTTTTACTCGAGTGCTTTTTCTTGTACATATAGAAATTAGGTTGATTGTTTTCTGTTGTAAAATAGGGTAGTTTGGTAATAATTTAAAACAACCTTTATTTAGTTATAATTGTATAGTAGATTTTAGTAGGTTTCTGTGTTTTTCGCCTACAGCCTTTCTCTAAAGTTGTTTTGATTGTAATCCAATCGAAATACATCAATTTTATTGAAAGTTCAATAGAATTTTCTATTATTCTATGAAATAATAATTGTTTTTCTATGTTTGTTCTGTTACAGGGACTTCCCAAGTGCTCATTGAAATTACCAACGTGGGATAATTTAACAAACGCCCTGCCTCGATTCCATATTCCAGCCATGCCGGCCGTGCGTTCGAAGCGCGGCTGGTGCGGCTGCCTTCAAGTAAGTCGCCCTTTTGTAAAATTAAAAAAAAACCACCCCCAAATCGAATTATGGGAATATTTGACGCCCTCCCAACTCCTAGACGGACGAAATTATTCAAATGATCCTTTGAAACGGTAAAAGTGACCCCTCCATTAACCTCACGCAATATTTATACTTGACCGCTTTCCATTTAATTTTGACTACAATAAACAAATTTCAGGAATTCGAAGACAAATCCGTACGATATCAACAAATGCGAAAGGTCAATCCGAAATCGACCCACCTCGATTTTAGTCAATCAAAATTCAAATTTGTTATTAGACATAAAATACCAAATTTTTCACAATAGCGGACTTAATGGGCCGTCCCCATTGCAATTAGAGAAATAATTTTAATTACCGGTGGAATTATACGAGTAATCAACCTAAATTGCTGATGCTTTTACAATAATTAATAATAAACGAGACTGTCGTAAATTTCTCCATAATTTCGTTGGATAATTTTTTAAATTCAGGGTGTGTTTTGTTGATTGTTCATACTTTATTTTAGCTCAAATCGGCCTTGCTATTAATTGAGGAAGTAGCTCTACTGTTCGATCATGGAATTGCTAAAAAATATAGTGTTAATGTATTGGGAAATAATAAAATTAATAATTTTCTAATAACTGAGATTTTTCGAGAGAAATTTCCGCAATAATGACAATTAATAAATTTTATTCATTCAGGTTATCGAAGTATGTTTATAGATTAGGATTCATATTTGTTTAGAATTTAACATTTTCTTTTACTTTGACATTTAATGGTAATGGCACGATATGACCCTACCATATGACATGGGTCACGCAAACTACTCCTTCACAATTATTCGAACTGCAATTTAAATCTTCATCTATTCTATCGAATGATCAAAATTGGATTTTCCAATTCTTAAATAAAATAAAACCAACAAACAAGGTCGAAAGAATTACAATTTAGAATTCTCAGAGATAACGGAGGAAAATCGACAATGATTATATGCATAACAACAAGAATTTTAATGAGATAAAAACAGTTGTTGAACAAAACGCAAAAGTAAAATTATTTAAATTGTTAGTTTTGATTCTCTTCAGCCGATAGAAATTGATACAGGGAAACTAAAACTAATTCGTCACTATCCGATTTAGAAACCTGTTCAATATTGAAATAGGGACTCATTCTTGAGAAAATTGGATTGGAACAGTTGTCCGGCTTCAAGTCCTTGATCGTTACAATCCTTAACAATAATTATGATCATTCGAACAAATTGTGAAATGAGATGATTTTCTCATTGTACAATCATCGATTCGAGATAATGATAATAAATGTTAAATTTCAACAATAGGTCATCATAGATCTGGTTTTTTGTTGTTGTTGTTGTTGTTGTTGTGATATTTATTTCGTGTAGGTAAACAAATATCGGATGAGTCACGGTGAAAACTAGAATGATTCGATTTTCATCACAGAAAAAATGCCCCAAAGCTTCAATTTATTATTTTTATAATACAGTTGAGGCCACTTTCTCAAACTCATTTTTCCCTCTCGTTATTCTCAAAATTTGTCGATTATTCTTATAATTTCCGTGACAAGAACGAATAAAGCTTCGTCGAAGCGAATTTCCAACAAAAAAAAATAATCGAATTCCTGATTGAAATGAGGCTACGTCCTGAAAATACCAAATCACGTTAGAAATTGTCCCGATTATCATTTTATTTCCGATTAAAATCAATTAAAACAATTTGATTTATGTTGTATTGAATTAAAAAAAAAATTCTACTAGAAATTTCGGATTTTTTCCGAAAAAATTCCAAACTTTCTCCAATGAATTATCTAATCGATTCGTTTACCTCGCAGGACGATGAACCACCCGAAATTACCTATTGTGTTGTGGAAAATACAGGCACACTCACCCTTCAAGCGATAACACCAACACAACCGATGCCGGCCCAAGAGGAGCTCGATGCCAAATTTGCCGAATTAGTGGTAAGTACGAAAATTAAATTTTATTATTATAATATAAGCGGATAGAATCGTTTGTTTTATTAGCGGCAAATGAGAAAGTTGCCGGTCTTTATCAACAACAAGATCGAAATATTTTACATATTTTTCTAAGAAAAGGTGATTGTTAACAGTAAAAAATACAGATATTTAGTTATAATTTGGGACTCTATAATTACTTGAATTTTTTTGCTCGAATATAGGTGAATGTTAGAAACGAGAGTGAAAACTTTCAATTGGCTCGTTCTCTTTATTATTGTCGCAACTAAATTTGAATGTTATAATTAAATATTAAACTTTCCAGGTGTGAAATTTCTCAACAATACCCAAGTAAACGGTTTAGTATCGTTTTCAGGACAATGGCTTCAGTATAGTTTTCTTGAAACCTGTCACTAAACACGCGCTCAATTATTAGATAGTTTCCCCCCTATTGTTCAGGATCGGAATAAACGATAATTCCCAAATTTGAGATCCTAATTTCACCAATCAGAATTAACGGTCTTTGTGAGAAATTGAAGACGGTTGTAATTCTTCGTTTTTCAGGAGGAGCTCGATTTGACAGCTCCGAACAAAGCAGCCATGTTGAGTTTGCCGCCTCAAAAAAAATGGCAAATCTACTGTTCGAGAAAAGGTGGTGAAGATATTGTCGATCATACCCA
>JAZBGZ010001755.1:0-13436 GCA_037414795.1 Stenodera caucasica
TTTTGTAAAAGGAAGTATCTTTCATTCAAATTGAAGATCTTTTTTAATTTAATCTTGAGTGTTGTTGAATTTAAACTAGCCAGTTGTTTACCAATTATTCCAATTAAAATCGCATAATCATACTTGTCTCTTATATTCTAGTTATTCTTACTCACCAAATAAACAAATTCTGAGTAGTCTAATCTGAGGCATTATTTTGGATAATTGGAAATTTTAATAGTAAATTCTTGATTAAATTCAAAGTCAACACAACATATCCAATTATATTCGAAATAATTGTAATTTTTCCTCAGAGTTTCTTCACTGTAATTATTTAATTATTATTTAGAATAGGGGAAGATATTCCATCGTTTACAATTATAATTTATACCAGTTCATACGAATTTTATTCAACTACAATGGGTCAAGTGAGTCAATTGATTGTTGTTGGAATTGATCTTGTGGAAAACTCCAATAATTAACAAAACTATTTTGCACACAAAACTTATTAAACTGTATCAACTTTTGATCATTTATCTGCCCGTTATTGTTAACGACTGCAATTGTGAAGTGCTAATTTGATGAGCGTCAACCAACAACTGAATTCATTTAGAAATTGATGATAGCACGTGTCTTCAGAGACAGCACCCACCATTATTAACGTCAATTATTATGAAGGTTCAATGATATGTGAATTCTTTATTTTGAGAATAAAACAATTTTCGGACAATATATTTATTATTGCTGGATTCATAATCGATCATTAGCCTAATGGATGGACCAGCTTCACAGGTAGACCTCGTTTGATCACGTGCGGTATAGTTTTGGGCACCATTCTACAATTCAAAAAGCGAAAAATTAATAAGAAAAGTATTTAATCATTCGGTCGTTAAATTATATATTTTTGAAGTTGAAATATCGGATAATTTTGAAATTCGCGCGCTAATTCTGACCAATAACTAGATATGCACAAAATTTGAAATTTCCAGCGCCAACTATAAAATGTATTTTAATGTTTGACATTTTAGTTTTATAATTATCAAAAATGAATTAAAACAGTTTTTTCCGATTAATTAGTGAAATGTTTCTTCGAAATATCTATAAATTTACTTTAATTATAACAACAGTGCGCGAATTTTATAATGATACGTTATCTTCAACATTGAAGAATAATCACGAGTTTTGAATTGATTGTACCAGAAATTTTTAGGTAAAATGCTCATTTTGATGTAAAATTATAACGGAAACGGATATTTGAGAATATCAATCGCTAGAATTTTGGAAAACTTACGTGATACAATCGATAATTGGACAAACAGATAGGCACATTGTACATCCGGTACAATCGTCTGTGACATGCGGTATATGAGTTTCAGGATCAAAATTGATAGCCTGATATCCTGAATCGTTACAAGCCATGTAGCATTTACCGCAATTAATACACATATCCTGAAATAATATCAATTTTGATTAGGTACTTTAGTCTAGAAACAAAAAAAAACAAGGAAATACTAACATCATCAATTAGAGCTACAACTTGTTTTGTATTATCGAGTTTCTTGTAAGGTCCGATATTTGGTAGAGCCCGTCCAATTATATCTTTGATCTTTGGAATTTTATCAATACTGTTTTGTATTTGATTTGAGGTATTTTCTAATTCTAATCCATTATGGTGTGGAATTATTTCAATTTGAAAATCGTTCTCTTTTCGCTTTTCAATCAATAATTCTTCTCTACGTTGACGATAAGGTCCAAAATTTGGTAGGATCTCTTGATTTTTCAGTACAACAACCGGTTTACCTTTTTGATGTTTGAAAGTTGGTGGACTTTGTCCATCCCAATATGGAAATTTTTTATCTAAATACAATAACGCTTTTAAACCAGTACAATAATCATCAATTAATGTAAAATCTTGATTTTGTATTGAACTACAAATTTGTACAACACTAGCACCGCATTGTAAAAATTGATAAGCTACATCAGCTGAATCAATACCACCAATACCTAAAATTGAGAATCCAGGTAATTTATTTGATATAGCCGAAACGGCACGTAGACCCATTGGACGTGTTGCATTTCCACTAACACCACCATAAGTTGTACGTTTATCAATACCAACAGCTGGCCATGGTTGGCCTTTAGAATTTAGACCCATCAAACCGGAAACGGTATTTATAGCAGATACACCATTAGCACCACCAATATAAGCTGCTTGAGCTATATCAACGATATCAGTAATATTTGGTGTTAGTTTAATGAAAAATGGGATTTTTACTGTATCTTTGACCCATTCAGATATGCCTTTAACTAATTCCGGTTTTTGGCCACAAGCTAGACCCATACCGGATTCGCCCATTCCATGCGGACAACTCAAATTCAATTCTAAAGCATCAGCACCGGCATCCTCCGCCATTTTCGACAATTTCCTCCAATCTTCTTCAATATACGGACACATAATACTGGCGATAATAATCTAAAATTTAACAAATAATTTGGAATAAAAAAGAGCAAAATTTCGAATTACTTTAGTTGGGAAATCGGTTTTCAATTCTTTGATGCCTTGCAACCAATAAGCGGCGCATTTTTCCGAAATTAGCTCGATATTCAAAAAAGAGCCTTGTTGAGGACCGTAATTATGTCCTGAAGTTGTACCACGAATAATTCTCGGCGATACATTCGTCACCAAATCCTGAAATTTTTCCATTATTTTTAATATTTCTCTACAAAAATCTCGAAATGAATGAAATTCGAAAACAATTTAAAAGACTAAAATCACAATTCTTATCGATTTTACCTTATCAAGGGAAAAAGTTTTGGTAACAGTGAAGCCCCATCCTTGTTCGAAAGCTCTTCGTATCATTGCCGTACTAGTAGCTGGTGGTGCTGAAGCTAAACCGAACGGATTTTCGAATTTCAATCCGCACATCTCTACAGAAATATCAACATCATCTACTTCCGTATAAAATAGTGGTAATTTTGGTTTAGTAGTAAACGGTAATTGTTCTAGATAACAATGAATAAACCAAGCTGCTGTTTTACCATCATTTACTGCTTCCACTGTAGTCTCAGCAATGCCAGCTAAATCACCACCACACCAAATTTTCGAATGTGAAGTTTGCATTGTATTCAAATCAACAATTGGTAGATTATTTTTGTTGAGTTTTAGAGGATTTAATGCCGAAATCACTATAATTTAAAAAAAAAAAAAGTAGCTATTTAGATATTTGTTTTTGACTCACTTTCTGGATCTTCAAGTCCTGAACCGAATGCTGATATCACAAAATTCGTTTTAATTGTCGTCAATTGTTCTTCATCTTGTACCCAATCACCATTCTCAGATTGTTCTGTACGACTAAATGTTACCGAAACAATTTTACCTTGTTTCATATTGATTTTATATGGTGATAAAAATCCAAGAAGTTCGCATTTCTCTTCAATTGCTAAATCAACCTCTTCTGGTACAGCTCGAATATTGCTGAAACCACGCCGGAAAATAACCAAAACTTTTTTAGCTCCACAACGTAAAGCTGACGTGGCACAATCGAAAGCCGTATCACCAGCTCCCAAAACAATAACTGTACCTCTCAAATTCGGTAAATTACCACTAATTTTACTATTACATTGACATATAGTTGGTTTACTAGCAATTGAGACTTTTGGTAGGAAATTTTTCGACGTATAAAATCCCATTTCTGGGGTTAAATCTTTGAATAATGGATTGATTTTAGGGTGTGGTAGGCCGATTCCGATGAAAATAGCATCTGTTTGTGGTAAAATTCCAGCTAAAGTCAAGTCTTTAGTAGAGAGTTGCCGGCCAGTTTCGATTTTAACGCCCAAATCTTTAACTAATCCCACTTCAAAATTCACCACATCTATTGGGAGGCGATATTGTGGAATTTCGGACGTACTAAAAATTAAACTAATAGATTAAGTACTTAATTTTTGAGACGATTCGATTTAAACCTGAGTCCTCCGGTGTAGGTTTCTCTCTCATAAATTGTAATATTTCGATAGCCTAAACGTCCTAAATAAGTTGCACAAGATAATGAAGATGGTCCACCACCAAATAAAATAATTCTACTATTCGGTTTTTGTGGAATTGGAGTTTTTGGATCGAGTTTTTGTTTAATACCCATTTTGCTGAAAATCTCCGTTGCGAATTGTTGTAAACCGCCGATATTAATCGGTCCTTCTTCAGATGCTTGTAAATTACAACCACCTACACACAAATCGCTAGTAGGGCACACCATACCGCAAGTAATACCCAAAGGATTATCCGAAAAAATCGATTTAGCCGCTCCATAATAATTCTATTAAAAGAACAAATCGATTAAATATTATTATTGGGAAGTAAGCAATATTAACCTTGTTGGCAATGCTGGTGATGAACGATTTTATATCGAGTTGAGTTGGACAGGATTTTTGGCAGGGGGCATCGGCACATTTTAAACAACGAGCAGCTTCACGTAATGCACCACGTTCACTTAATGTTGTCGGTTTGATATCGGCAAAATCGTTCTCTAAATTCGGACATGTTTGACATTTTTTATCACTGTTACGTTTCCAATGTTGTTTGTTGATTTTCGTTTGATTTGTTGGAATCAAATTCGAATAGGAACGTACTCGTGGGTTCAAAGATAACAAATTCTATAAATTGAAAAAGAATTTTAATATAAAAATGAACCGAAACAATTTGATACTCACTTCAATATCTGGTAAATCAAAGCTGGTTTTTGCCATGATAAAACGCACTGGCTTTCGATCACTGCAATGGACTACTGAGAATTACGTCGTTTTTTTATGAAAATAAAATGTTATTTATCATTGAATAGAAACAAAGGTCAAAACCATGGGTTAATATTATCACTAATTGATTATCAAAAGTAAATATTTGTTGTATTATTATTATTTTGATAAAGATTGGGGAAAATTGTGATATTCCAAGTTTTATATGCTTTTATTCTATAAATCTTATAATAATCTATATTTATTATTTACAAAATTACACGTAATTCTTAATATATTTTTTTTTGTTTATTATAACATCACACACTTATCCATTCAATTAGTAGTTACTTTTATTTATTTGTGAAACCAGCTGACGTTAATTCCATGTTGTTTAGACAAAAATTATTACAATAATTAAAGCAAATTATTACAAAAATAGATAATTATACAATTAGAATTTCAATAAAATTTAAAAAATTCACTAAACAATTAACGTAGAAATACAAGATGAAGATAATATGGGAAATTTCCAAAAGCTTATTTACAATTTGAAACTTTCCAGTATTTGAGACGAAAAAATAATTATTAAAACTTACTGGAAAGTGAATCTACACTAAGTAAAAAACTGTACAATGAACAAGTTAGGTGATAACAATTGTAATAAAATCAAAGCAACTAGATTCAATGAACTTAAAGTTTTTCTTAGAAAAAAAAAAAAAAAATTATATTATTTAGAACCATTGAAATTTTTCCAATTTGTGATTTTTGTGATTATAGAGGAATCACAATATTAGCAATCACACTAACCTTGAAGTTTTTCGATAAAATTACCACCAATTTTATATTAGATATTTCAACAATAAATGCAAATTAAAACTAATTAATGATAATAGAAATGATAATTGTAAGATTGTTGGAAAAAAAATTAGCAATTTTGCAATGAATCACATTTACACAATGAATATCTCTAATATTATTTTTATCTCTTAATATTTAAATTATAAAATTTTCAATTCAATAATAAAACATAATAATAATAATAGTAATAATAATAATAATAATAATAATAATAAAATGAAGATAATTCCCAATCGTTTAAATAGAAAGCAAAATGCAGTTAATTAACAACATTTAAAAACTCTGACAGTAAAATTTTTAGATAACTCGTCTAAGCATTTATCCATAATTTTTGTATTAAAATAAAAAGTTAACTTAAATTTATAATAACACACATTTACGTTTAGGTTTAACTGGCATAACTGGACATAATACAGCTCTGATAGCTTCATCGAATACAGTTTTCAGTCCTTTCTGTGTTAATGCTGAACATTCCAAATATTTAACAGCACTAATTTCTTTCGCCATTGCCAATCCCTAGAAAATTTCGAAATTTTACCAATGATTACTTTCAACAAATATGAATAGAAAAAAAAAATACTTGTGGATATGTAATTGGTGCTAATTTCTTGTCTTTCAATTTCTCAATTGTAATACGATCATCACGTAAATCTAATTTAGTACCAACTAGAATTATAGGTGTATTAGGACAATGGTGTCTCACTTCTGGATACCACTAAAATACAATTATTCCAGCAAATTAATCGTTTTTTAAATTAATAAAAGAGAGTCTACTTTTGCTCGGACGTTCTCGAATGATGCTGGATTAACAAGTGAAAAACATATAAGGAATACATCGGTTTGTGGATAAGATAATGGTCGTAATCTATCGTAATCTTCTTGACCTGCTGTATCCCATAATCCTAAATTGATTGGTTTACCATCGACCATAACATTAGCTGAATAATTATCAAATACAGTTGGTATATATTCACCAGGAAATGCATTTGTTGTATAACTGATTAATAAACAAGTTTTACCAACAGCACTAGAAAAGAGAATAATTGTAAGTTTCTTTGAATTTTACCATGAGGAAATTATGAACTCACCCATCACCAACGACAACACACTTTATCGCTTGCATTTTGATTCAATTCGAAATAATAGTCTAATTAAAATAAAAGTCTTGTTTATAATTATTCAATTTTTACGTTCTTAATTTTAATTCAATATAAATTATTTTATATTTAAATATACACAACAATCAAAATGGGTGTGTGTGTGTATGTATCAGTTTGATAGGATGGTACAAGGCCGTCGTTCTATTACGTTAAACCATTGAGAATACATTCAAAAATAATCGAATAACACTATTAATTAATTAATTCAATAAAATTTTTCGATAATTTATAATAACCAGTTTTTGTCTGATGATATAATTAATTGGAAAAAAATAATAATAATGGTCAAAAATGCCACACGTAATGATGACAAACTGTCAACCGCAAATTTACATACTACCAACACTAATCGCTACCGGCCTCAAATATCACCAAATTACAAAAATTCCATAATATCGAATTTTCGGATATAAGTGGTGAATAAATAATCATTTTATGGAAAATAAGTCCAAAAATAAATAAAGTAAGTCTATTTTGAGTAATTGTAGGATTGACTATTACCATTGCTATATATTACTAAGGTAATACCATATGTAGCGCTTCTCACTATTTCTCATACAAGAAAGGCGCCTTATTTGAAATTAACAATAAAAACTACGTTTAATTTATATTTTATTTGATAACTTCAAAATTACAATTGAACAATAAAGCACAATTTTCGAATTTCCTGTAGATAATTTGATCTTATTTATGCACCTATATTTTCTCTCTAATTGAGGAAATTTGAAAATTGTGTTATTAATATATATTTCGTTTTAAATAACTATTTTACAATCGATCTATATAATATTAAATTATTAATAATTAAGGCACTATAATTGATAGAATTATTATTGATTTTCAAATTCAAACTCAATTCGTATACGTTTATATTCTTTGTTTCGGAAAATTTCGTTTTTTTAATTTTCCGCAGATTTTTTGAAAAACTCATAATCAGTATCACAGTATCCTTATTAAAATTTTTCGAATAATTAATTCCAAATTGAGCTTTTATCAAAGCGAAAATTGTTCGTCTCGCAATTCGCAAATTTTTTTCTTAGCCTCCACTCTAATAATAAGCTCTTTTAATAGTAATAATAAATGAATTCTTATAAAAAAAATGGTTAAATATTGAAGAAATTATGTACATCCAAGAATAAAAATCGTTAAGATTTATTGAAATAATTTTTTGGCATAACACCAAATACGGAAAAAGTATTCGTCTTTGCGTAATAATTTTCCTTTGGCATATGAATGAATATCGGCATCCATATTAGCTTCTCTCAACCATGAAGTCGTAGTTTCTGTACTATATGAAGTAGCTTCACGATCGGTAGCCTCTCTAAAATCTTCTTGATCCGTTTCTAAAAGCAACAAAAACGTCAATAATTCAATAATGGCATGAATCAAGAAAACTTTTACCTCCTGATGGGAGAACTTTGAATGGTTCATCAGATTCTAGAGGATCACTTAATCCAATCTCATTTTTGGCAAATATACGGATCATATATTCATGATCTTCTTGTAAATCTCTAATTGTGAACTTCTGTACACCTTTACCAACACGTCCAATTTCCATCCACATTGTTTTCTTTGTGTCGCGTATAGCGATATTATAGCCCAATAAAGGAGCACCTCCATCAGATTCTGGGATACCCCATTCAATTACAATAGCATTGGGACCAATGGTACGGATCTCTAATGGAGCAGTCGGTGGCGATGGTACAGCTGTGAATCACGAAAATTCCAAAATATCACCGATTTTTTTTATAAAATCATTTCAACTTACTGGCATGTGTACGTAGCTTTATTAACTCAGAAGTAGCCGGTACACTCAACCCAATAGAATTCTCAGCATAGACTCTAAAGACATAATCGCTTTTTTCTTTGAGATTCTCAAAAGTATATTGCAGATTGAAGGCTTCTAAAGTGGCAACTTTTTCCCATTTCGGCATAAATTCCAGTTTCTTTTCAATAACATAACCGGTAATTTCACTACCACCATTATTTAATGGTGGTTCCCAAATAAAGGTTGCAGTACGACTTGTTACATCTTTAACGTTCAAATTAATTGGAGCTGATGGTGGTGCTAAAATTGATTTAAAAGAAAAAAAAGAAATGAGCAAATAATAAAAATCGCAAATTTTAGACATAGAAGACTCACTGCCAGTTCCTAGTTTAGTTGGTGGGAAAATGCCAAGCAAGCAATAAAGCGATTCATCACTTTTTTCAAATTGATATCGAATTCCTGCATTAAGCAATAAGCATCAAGCAAACGACTTGAGTCGGATAAACAATTAATAACTTACTCATTCTAGAACCGGCTACAATTATGTCGTCTGGTAGATATGGTTGACTTGTACCAATAGCATTCCTCGAGGTTATCCGGAATTGGTAACCATGGTCTTTCTCTAAATAATTAACTGGAATGTCAGTGATATCACCTTTGGTTGCTCCAATTTTCTTGAACTCTTTCTTAGAAGTTGCCTCTTTCATTTCAACAATATATTCGATGATGGGAGAACCGCCATCTGATTCGGATGGTGACCATTTTATAGTGAAAGAAGTGTCTGACATGCCGGAAATTTCCAATGGACCTCTTGGTGGTGATGGTTTGTCTAGAATTAATGACGAAATAAATAAAAGAATTTAAGATATACTTCGATAACTATCAAACTCAGGTGCTTCACAATTATTGATCAATGATAAATGATATTTACCTCCTGTCTTCAGTTTGGATGAAGTTTTAATGGTCTCGACTGTACAAGTGTATTCGAACTCATCTTCTTCAGTAACATTATGTACAATCAATTTCTTAATAGTTTTCTCTGAAATCATGGTATATTTCGATGATTTCGTGATCTTCTTGCTCTGTCTCAGCCATTGAACTTCCGCTTCTCTGGATAATTCAACAACAAATTCAGCATCTGTACCAACCGGAATAGTTGTAATTTCCGGTAATAGTCGTATAAATGAAATTGTTGGTATTTGTACAGTTAATGTAGCATTCGATTTTTGTTTACCAACAGCACATGTATAAACACCTCCATCTTCCGGTTGTGTATTATAAATTTTCAATTTTTGCCGTTTACCATCAATCGATAATTGTATATGTTCAGAGAATTGTATCTCTTTCCCATCTTTAAACCAACTAACTAAAGCATCACCTTTAGTTAATTCGATTTCGAATACAGTCTTTTCGCCTTTATTCACAGTTATGTCTTGTAGCGGAGTTATAATTTCCGGTGGTAATTCGATTACGGTAACTTCAGCACGGCATTCATCATCTTCACGTAGACTACAAACATATTCGCCTTCATCATGAATCGAAGTAGTGCGGATCAATAATTTACGTAAACCACCATCACGTTCAAATTTATATTTCTCGTTAGCTTCATCAATAACATTACCGTCTTTATACCAAGTTACATTAGCTGTATCCGAAGATAATTCGACTTCTAGAAGTGCCGTCTCTTTTTCCGTTATTTCTAAATCGATTAATTTACGTGTAAATTCGGCACGTGTCTGTTGGATTTGTACAACAGTTTCCGTTTTTTGATTTTTCACCGTACATTTATAATAGCCATCATCATGTTTTGTAGCATTTTTAATCAATAATTTATGTAATTTACCGTCTTGTATTACAATACGGTGATCCATACCGCTGATTTCTGTATTATTACAATACCAATTTGTTGAGACTATATGCGATGTTTCACATTCTAATTCGATAGTTTCACGTTCAATACCGATATAAGATTCTTTTAATTTTCTAGTAAATCGAACATCATCAACGTCGACTGTAACTCTTGCACCATGTGACGCTTTACCAGCTGTATTGCTTGCGATACATTTATAATCACCACTATCAGATTCTGAATTCGCATTATTTATGACCAATTCCGTATTTTCACCATCATAAGATATTTTAACACGTTTACCAGACTTCAATGGCTTATTATTACGCAACCATGCCACTTCCGGTACCGGATTACCAATAACACGAGCAAATAAACGAACGGTACCTTTATCTGGAACATTCAATTCTTCGAATCGTTCCACGAACATTGGCGGTTCTGCATTATCGGGATATTCTAAACAAAAAAAAAAATTGGTACAATTAATTATTGAATTAGAGTATGTTCATCAAAGACGTATACAGGCTGTAGTGACATAATTAACTTCCGTCTTTGTACGTCTTTGCCTAATGTTCGAGCTAAAAATCAAGCATAACAAAAGCAAAACAGCAAAATTTGGGGGATTGCAGAAATAAAACAGGCTTTTAACATTTAGAATTTTATTATTTCGATTTTTTTCGCAAAACAAGCTTTCAGGAAGGTAGCGAAGCATTTTCTGATCAAAAGCCAATAAAAAAATAATAGTATAATTTTTGACTTTACCCTCTACAATTAATTGAGCTGTAGTCTCAGAAGTACCAACTGAATTGGTAGCTTTAACTGTATATTCTGCTGTATCGTCTTCTGTAGTGTTTGTGATGACATAAGTGTAAGTGTCGCCATCTTTCCTTGTCACTTGTCTAATCGGTTGTCCATTTTTGTACCATGTTATGGTAGGTGTGGGATGACCAGCAATTGTCGTACTTAAAACGACTGTCTCACCTTTTCTTATAGTGATCGATTTTAATGGTTCCAAAATTTGTGGTTCTTCTTTATCGCTAGTTTTGACTTTTATTGTGAATTGTACAGAAGCTTCACCTTCGCGATTTCTAGCTATTATTTCATAGGTACCTTCTTGGTTCTTCTCAATTTCTTTAATCTTCATCACAGTACTGTACATATGGATATCAGAAGTTGTCGTAATCGTTACATTCTCCCTAGTTACAATTTTACATCCGTTACGGAACCAGACAATATCCGGTTCCGGTACAGCAACTAGATGACAATCAACCACAACATCTGTACCTTTTGGTACGTATTGGGCTTTTGGTTTACGTGAAAATGTAGGCGGTATACCTTCCAAAATATCAGCCAACGATGATTCTCGCGACATACTTCGTCTCGATAAGCCGGTAATATCATCGGATCCATGATCAGTTAATGGATGTTCAACCATTAATTCGGTTGTACTCGACGCAAAACCTGCTGTATTTTTGGCCACACAAGTGAAAGTTCCTGCATCCTCCGGAAATACTTCACTGATTATCAAAGTTGCAATATTATCATCATCGTAGTACATTTGGAAGTCTTGAGATGGTTTGATGATAGCTGTTTGTCGGAACCATGTGATTTGGGGTCGTGGGAACCCTTCAACTTGACATTCAAATTGTACAGTATAACCGTCTGGTGTAATGATTGGTTGTAATTTTTGGATAAAACGTGGCGCTATTGCTTTTTCTTCTGGTTTGAGTTCTACAAGACAAAAGAAGAAAAGTCAAAAATTTCGAGATGAGAATCATCAAGACTTACTCTCAAAGACTGGAAGTTTATCAATTTTCTCGTTCAATTTCTTTTGCAAGTACAAATTGTAATTATTCTCGTCCATTAGTAGTTGAGCTGGTACCCAACCTCTTTCTTCAGTCAAATATTTCTTCACATACCACCAATCTTCATTATCAGTTTCCAGAACGTACACTTTCTCACCTTCTACCAAGTCGATGGCTTGATCGGCTTCAGCCAAATAAGAGCAAATCGAAAAATAAACATCGCCCTCATGAACCTCCACTTCTATTATTTCTGGTCCTTCATCAATAATTTCTTCTTCCCTTGTGATACTCAGAGATGCTTCTTCTAAAAATTTGCACATTTTATTTTGAAAATCACAAAAAACTTCAAGCAATCAAGCGAAAAATAAATGAAAATAAAGTGCGTATGAAACAAAAAATTGAAGCTGAAATGCGAAATATTGCTCTAAGCCGTTGGAATCACTCAAATCACCTTGATCAAAAGATGGTTGTTGTGGTAGTCTTTTACGCTTGATCGTCATTGATTCTTCTTCATAGCTTTTGGTTACCGGTCTTCGACCCAATTCCATTGATACTTCTTCTTCATCTTCCTCGAATACAGAATATTTGCGTGATGGTTTTCGTTTCAATGGTACATTGAAACTTCCCGATATTTCATCATCGTATGGTAATTCTTCAGCATCACTACCTTCATCGATGATTTCTTCAATAATTGGTCCTTCCTCTTCGATTTCTTTCCGAATTTTGATCGTTTCTTCACCGGCTTCTTCTGAATATGTTTTTGGTTTTTGTTTTCTCAATTTCACTTTACCAGACATTGAAATCTCTTCTTCAGCGTACGAATCCAAAGAGATCTTGAATTCTTGTTCAACATCCTCTTTCGTTTTTGTCATTCTTGGACGGAATGTGACATTTTCTATTTCAGTATATTCAGGAATCTCGGGTTTTTTCTTGATTTTTCGTAATTTCTTTATTGTTACTTCCTCTGTTAGCTCCTGAATTTGTGGTGGTTTCGGTGGAGGTCCTTTCTTCTTTATCGTGAATTCATGAACTTCTTCAGGTTGGTCTTTAATTTCGTACTTCTTAACAGTAATTTCTGCCTCACCTTCATCTTCAGTCTCTGGTTTTTTCGGTTTCTTTTTAATTTTCAACTCTTCTTCAGTAGTTACCTCTTCTGGTTTCTTTTTTATAGTAAATTCAGTCTCTTCTTCTTCGGTTTGTTCAATAACTTCTGGTCTTTTTATTGTGACTTCATCGGCAGCTTCTTCTGTTGGCTTCTGTTGTTTAGGCTTTTTCTTTTTAGTAACCTT
>JAZBGZ010001756.1:0-13433 GCA_037414795.1 Stenodera caucasica
TAATCTGCTAAAATTTTTGTGAAAATTACTTTTTGGCGGTAGTGAGTTTTTTTTCTTTTAATAAAAATTAATATTGAGAAAGTCTTCTCCGAAATAATGTCTTAATGTTGTTTCAATTAAGTTTAAATCGATTCAATTTTTCAATTTGTGTGTTTATATTTTGTAGATCAAGAAAATAAGCTGGCTTTGAAGAACTGTTTAGCCATCAAAGTGGACAGTTAACTTGGATGTTAATAACTAAATTTTCAATTGTTTTTATTTTTTGTTTTTGTTTTTTTCATCAAAATAATTCAATTGTTTAAATGGTTGAAATTAAATTAAAGTCGGTGTCTTTATATTTGACCAGACACAGGAAATGTCCGAAAATATAGATGAGTTACGGGTAAATATCATTGAATTTATAACCTCAGTTAATTTTTAGCTTTATCAACAAGTTTTTTGATAACATTCTATCTTTTTTTTCAAATTTTTCTTCTGTAGTTGATATGTTTTCAGCTGTTTTAAAATTTCGTAATCCGTAGGTAATTAGATCCCTAATTTATATTGGTATTTCAATGTCGACACGACTTTTTGTTTTTTTTCCTCTATCATTGTTGGTATAAAATGATTATTTTATAGTTTCAATTTTTTGATAAGATTATTGTTAATACTTTTCTTTCCATCTAAAGAATATGCTGATAACATTTCGGGTATCTGAGCTGCAGATGTTATTGGGATTTGCTGGTAGAAACAAATCAGGACGCAAAAACGAATTGCAACAAAGGGCTTTGGAGCTCTTAAGAGTTAGATCACATCCGATACATCAGAAAATACGTGAGATTTACAAAACAATACAGTAAGCTTAAATTTGTTTATAATAACAGTATAATTTTGTTATAATTTTTGTTTTTATTGTAGGCAGAGTGGTTCTTTAAATAACGTACCATCACCCTCTATATCACCAGGTAGTAAACAAGATTTGAATATGCCACAGACACAAGGTACAGTTCCAAGGACAACTGCCACAGTCCATCCGTATACAATTGACAGTCGTCAATTGTCTGTAAGTTATCTTTATTTTATTTAAAAAAAAAATATATTAAATACTCCTATATTATTAAAAATATACTCCTTTTTTCCATAAACATAGATCGGTATAAAATTCTCTAAATTTGGTTTAATATTTCTATCCTAGATGGCGTTGTTGTTATAAAACACGTTCATTTGTCGTAGACTTTCACATCTACATGTTATCAAAGCTCAAAAATAGCGATCCTTCTGATGGAACAGATGGGAAGTGATGAATGGGAATATCAGGAGTTATTTAATCATTCCTGAGGTCTGCTGTCCTTTTTGTTACGACTCTTAAGCAGACATTCCCTGTCTGATCCCATTGGGTTAGAAGAATCCAATTTTTTAAGCTATATTTAGAGAAAACGCTGTTTTATAAATTCATCACCATCTAGACAATATCATATTTAATCATTACTTTAAAAAAATTCAAGTTAATTATAAATTTCTTCTGTTTCCCGTTTAATCAATTTTGTTTCAGAATCGTCAACCACCCTTATACAGTCAGAATGTTTATAATCCCTATCCACAATATGCCCAACAACAACAACAACAGCAACAACAAAAAACTCAACAGCAACAAAGTAATATAGCACCAAATACATATCCAATACATCCAGATGTGAAATTGAAGAAATTGCCATTTTTTGAAGTAATCTCTGATTTATTAAAACCATCAACGTTAGTACCACAAAGTACACAAAGAATGCAAGAGGCAATGTTTTATTTTCATTTAACACCACAACAGGCTACAGATATTGCAAGTTCACGTGATATCCGATCAAATAAATGTGATTATATAAAACAAGTACAATTAAGATTTTGTTTATTAGAAACAACTTGTGAACAAGAAGATTATTTCCCGCCGAATGTGATTGTTAAAATTAATAATAAACCTTGCCCATTACCGGTAATTATTCAAAAAAAAAAAAAAAACCTATAAAATTATCTTATATTTTTTTTTTTGTAAAAATAGAATCCAATACCAACAAATAAACCAGGTGTTGAACCGAAACGTCCACCACGACCGGTCAATATAACACCAATGGTTAAATTAAGTCCAACTGTTGCAAATTCAATATCTGTATCATGGGCACCAGAATATGGACGTGGTTATGCTGTTTATGTTGCATTAGTTCAAAAATTAACATCAGCTGATCTTTTACAACGATTAAAAAATAAAGGCGCTAAACATTCTGACCATACAAGAGCATTAAGTAATTTTGAAACAAAATGTTTTTTTTTTATTTATTAAAATTTATTTTTTATTATAGTTAAAGAAAAATTGAAAGAAGACGCCGATTCAGAAATCACAACAACATGTCTACGTGTATCATTGATATGTCCATTAGGGAAAATGAGAATGTCAACACCGTGTCGGGCAACAACATGTAATCATTTACAATGTTTCGATTCTTCATTGTTTTTACAAATGAATGAAAGAAAACCAACGTGGTGTTGTCCAGTTTGTGATAAACCATCACTTTATGAAAATTTAGTTATTGATGGGTATGTTCATAAATATTTATACATTTTTGTGATAATTTCAAATAGAATTTGTTTTGTTTAATAATAATTTAAATTTATCTACAAAGATATTTCCAAGAAGTATTGGCTTCAACTAATCTACCATCAGATTTAAATGAGATACAATTAAATAAAGATGGTTCATGGAGTGCACAAGCTAATGATAAGAAATTTATTAAAAATGATCAATCTTGTGATGATTCAATTCAAATCATTGGTGATGATGTTGGTGAGATTGTTTTTTTTTTCTATTCAAAAAATATATATTTATTATAATAATTTTGTTTGTAGAATTGATTAATTCTGAAACAACAGCAACTTCATCAACCGATAAAACAAAAGATGATTCCAAAGATAAAAGTATAGTTGATTTAACATGTTCCGATTCAGATGATGATGAACCATTAGCTAAAAGACGTGTAATTAATCCAAAACCAGATTCAACAATAAAATTTTCCGGTGGTAAATTAACTTGAATACGAAATATTTTTTTCAATTAATAATTGATTAATATTTAATAACCAAATTAGATACAACAAGTATTTCATCAAGTAGTAATCAATCTAGTAGAGCAACAACAACACCAGGACCATCATCTGTATCTAGTTCTGGTTATCCAGCAAGTCCATCAATTATAACATTAGATAGTCCATCACCACCAAGATCACCACGTGATCAACAACAACAATTACAACAACAGCAACAATCACATCAACAACAGCAACAACAACAACAACAAGCAGCTTCATCATGTATGATGGTTAATACGAATGGTACAAGAAATCCAACACCATCTTTATTTAGTCCTGGCTCAATGCCATTTCTGGATTTAGAAAATGAAGCAACTAGTGCTTCTTTACATAATTATCCTACTGGGTATTAGGAAAGTGCTATTTCAAACAAATCAAAAAAAAAGAAACAACTTGCAAGGTATTTTTTTTCTTATAGAAATCGATTAATGTGCTGGTAAATATTACTGCTGCTCTTGATTTATTTTCCTTAATTATAAGATTATTTCTGAAATTAGTTATATTTTTGTATTAATTCATGAAATGGCAATTTAATTTGAAAAAAGCCGTATTATCTGTAATAATTTTGTTTTTTCTTCATTGTTGTTATATGGATTGAATGCTGATGAATGTTGTTTTTTTCTCTTTTTTTTGTATTTATTTTATTTCTAATATTTTATAGAAGTACAAGGAAGTTTTTCTACTTGATCCTGGGAATGAATGAAACGTGTAGCATCATATTTTTGTACATAAGATAAATAGAAAAAAACAACAGCATTGTAATATTATTCTTTTTTGTTTTTATCATTTTGAAATTCCATTGAATAAGAATCATTGAGTAAAGTAGCTAGGAAGAGTTTTTATTCGTGTTACAAAAAAAATCAGATAATCCTAGATATCCTTTTCTTGTTTAAAGAGCAAATGATAAATCCCCTCTCTTATTTATTCTATGTAAACATATATAAATATAAATCAGTTGTCTGTATGGTTTTAATCGTTTGGTCCAGACTTTAACCTGCAGGTTATTATTGAAAATTACTCTATTGTAAATAATGAAAATGTTGGAAGATGATAAATTTATTGTTAATGGTGCTGAGCCAATAGTACCATTACCAAAGAACTCTTTTGGTAAATTAATTTATGAACAATTGATTAAGAATCTCAATCGACCAGAAGCTATGGTGAGTTTTTTTCAAATATTTTTGATAATTTTATTAATGTTATGTCTTCCTCATTTGGAATTTTCCAAATTATTCTTGGGGATTATTATCATTTAAAATTTGTTTTTCAAAAGATAATAATATTTGATTGTTTTGACCTTGTTTGAATATAGACGAAAAAAATTAAGGTTAATTTTTATTTTTAGGTCGACGCTGTAACTGGTGAAAGAATCACTTATGAAGAAATTTTGAATTTGAGCTGTCGATTAGCTAAAACACTCCAAATAAATGGTTATGGATCTGATAAAATTCTAGCAATAAGTAGTGAAAATAATTTACAATTTTTTATACCAATAATCTCATCTTTTTATATTGGTGCTACTATTGTACCATTAAATCATTCATATACACCAAATGAATTAAGTCATTGTTTAGATATAACACAACCTGAGATATTATTTTGCTCTAAAGCAACATATAAAAAGTATGTGAATTTGAAACGTACTCATATAAAAAAAATTATCATCATTGATACAGATGAGAATTTGGATGAGAATTGTGTTGAAACTTTGACGTCATTTATAAACAATTGTAAAGATGTTTGTTATCAACAATATCAACCACTTGATTTTAACGGTGAAGAACAAACGGGTTTGATTATGTATTCATCTGGAACGACTGGATTACCGAAAGGTGTAATGTTGACACATACTAATATTATGTGCCGATATATGCATACATTGTGAATAATTTCATAGAATTTAAAATGGGAAAAATTATTTAAAAAAATGTTTGTTTTAGGGATACTCGATATATAACAAGACATGAATCTTTAATTGGTGTCTTACCATTTTTCCATGCTTATGGTCTAATAACAATTCTGATCGGGATGATGCTTGGTGAACGTATTGTTGTGATGAAACGTTTCGATTTGGAAGTTTTCTTGAAATCAATTCAACTATATAAAATAACAACATTATGGATAGCACCACCAATTCTTGTACTATTAGCTAAACATCCTTTAGTTAATAAATATGATTTATCTAGTATAGAAGAGATAACATGTGGTGCTGCACCATTGAGTAAAGATATTGAAACTAAAGTCAAACAACGTTTAAATATTAAGTACATCCGTCAAGGTTATGGTTTGACTGAAGCAACACTAGCTATAATGATGATGCCATTGAATGTACAACGTAGTGGATCGAGTGGTGATATTGTACCATATATGATGGCGAAAATACGTAATCCAGAAACTGGTGAATCATTAGGACCAAACCAACCAGGTGAATTATGTTGTAAAGGACCAATGTTAATGAAAGGTTATTATAATAATCCAGAAGCAACTAGAAATACATTCACAAATGATGGTTGGTTATTAACTGGTGATATTGCCTATTATGACAACGATAATTATTTCTATATTGTCGATCGTATTAAAGAATTAATTAAATATAAAGGCTATCAAGTAGCACCAGCTGAATTAGAAGCGATTTTACTACAACATCCCAAAATTGCTGATGCCGGTGTTGTTGGATTACCACATGATGAAGCTGGTGAATTGCCATTAGCATTTATTGTTAAACGGCCAAATATTGAATTGACTGAAAAGGAAATTGAAGATTATGTTGCTGCGAAAGTTTCACCACAGAAAAAATTACGCGGTGGTGTCATTTTTATCAAACAAATACCAAAAAGTCAAAGTGGTAAGATTTTACGTCGCGAATTACGACAATTATTAAAACAACATTTATCGAAAATGTAATTTCCGGGGAACTATTAATTAGTTGAGAAATATAGGATTTTTTGAGTATATAGTAATTAATTCGTATATTATCGATTCCTTCCTAATAAATCCTTTGATTTTCAAATCAAAGATTAGAAATTTTTGTATCAAATTTCAAAAATCCCGGACTCTGGTTTCAAAATTTTTATCTGTATATAAATATTGAGATAACATTACTTGCATTTTAGAACTATGAACTTTGATATTGAGCACCAATTTCCGTCAGCTCTTTTTATTGCGTTGAATAAAAGACAACCGGAAAAATATGATTGAAGATGACAAATTCGTTGTTAAAGGACCAGAATTATTAGAACCAATTCCCAATATCACCTTCGGTAAATTGATTTATGAAAAACTACTAGAAAATTCCAGTGAAAATGCAGCCTTTGTAAGTATTTTTTTTAGTTTATATTTAGAAAAATAATGAGATTTTTTTAGGTTGATGCGATAACTGGCCGTTCAATTAGTTATAAACAATTATTAAGTTTATCATGTTCGCTGGCTGAAAGTTTGAAAAATCACGGTTATGATAAAAGTGATGTTTTGACAATATGTAGTGAGAATATTTTAGAATATTTTATACCAATTTTGGCGAGTCTTTATTTGGGAGTAATTATATCACCGATAAATTTCAGTTATAAAGATGATGAGATTTTACATTTGTTCAAAATAACACAACCAAAAATTCTGTTTTGTTCAAAAAATACAGTGAAAAAATTTATTGTATCTTATGAAAAATTCAAAAATATTCTCAAACACATTATTGTAATTGATAATGATGATGATGATGATGATGATTATTTGGGTACAAAATCAATGTCAAGTTTTATACGAGATGGATTACCAAATCGCACTTTAATCTATCGATTTTTACCATATGAATTGAATATTTATGACCAAATTGCATTCATTTTATGTTCATCTGGAACAACTGGATTACCGAAAGGTGTGGCAATTACACATCAAAATATGATCGCTAAATTGATGCATTATAATGAGTAATTCAATTAATTTAAAACAAAAATCATTATAAAAATATATATTCAAAAATGTTACTAGAAATCCTCGTTATAAGGCAATACACAATGGGAATTCAGCAGCTATAGGAAATTTACCTTTTTTTCATACTTATGGTTTGTTTGAAAGTCTTATAGCAATTTTAAAACAAACAAAAATTGTTATTTTGAGAAAATTTGATGGAGACTTATATTTAAAAACAATTGAAACTTATAAAATTTCAAAATTATTATTAGTACCACCATTAGCAATATTTCTGGCCCAAACTCCATTAATTCATAAATATGATCTATCATCAATTGAACGAGTTGGTTGTGGTGCAGCCCCATTACCGAAACACATAATAGAAATCGTACAGAAACGGTATTTATTCCTATTACAGTTCGTTTCATATAAGATGATCATCGATATGATTCGACAATAAATATAGTAGCTTACTCTGTTGTCATAGAGACAGCTATAATAAAAAACCCAGTTTTACTATTGCCTGTTGTGACGTTTCATCGATGATCATTCAAATAAAATAAATTGTGAATTTTTATTGATTTTAAAGGTTGAAAATTGATAAATTCTATCAAGGTTATGGATTAACTGAAACAAGTCATGGTGTAATGGCAACAAATGAAAATAATTATAAATATGGTTCAATTGGTAAATTATTACCAATGTTATCATGTAAAATACGTGATCCAAAAACTGGTCAATCATTAGGACCAAATCAAATTGGTGAGATTTGTTTAAAAGGACCAACAATAATGAAAGGTTATTATAATAATCCAGAAGCAACTAAAAATACATTCACAAGAGATGGTTGGTTATTAACTGGTGATTTAGGTTATTATGATCAAGATGAATTTTTCTATATTGTTGACAGATTGAAAGAACTCATTAAATTTAAAGGATTTCAAGTATTTATTCATATAATTTAATATAAAATATTGAATTGAAAATGAAACAAAATTTAGGTAGCTCCAGCTGAATTGGAAGCTTTATTATTGAAACATCCTAAAATCAAGGATGCTGGAGTTGTTGGGTTACCAGATGATAAAAGTGGTGAATTACCATTGGCTTTTGTTGTTAAACAACCGAATGTCAAATTAACCGAAAAAGAAATTGAAGATTATGTTGATGGTTATTTATAATAATATTTTCTAGGAATTTTTCCAATAATTGTAGTTTATTTATAGAGAGCGTTTCAAATCAGAAGAAATTACGTGGCGGTGTTATTTTTGTTAATACAATTCCAAAAAATCCAAGTGGGAAGATATTACGTCGCGAATTGAGAGAATTATTGAAAAATTTGAAAAAATCTAAATTATAATTTTCAATTATTACTGTTGCAACATAAGGAAATTTTGAAAAGGTTTTTACGTTTGGTTGCTCGTAATTCTAGCCATTGTTCTTGATTAGGTACGTACATTTCAGCTGGCATTATTTCATTTTCTGTAATTATCAATTAAAGGAATTGTTGTTTTATTATCAATTATAAAAAAAAATTACCAAATTTTTGATTAGTTTTTCCATCACTCATTTTGATTTGTTCACCAGGACAGCGTAATAAGATCCGTCCAACTCCTTCACAGCGTTTTAAAATTTCATTTTTCAACATTCTCTCGCGAATATCATTCGTTACAATATTGGAATCGTTCAACCAAACTTCAATATAATGGAAATCTTTCAATAATTGTAAAGCACCGTATTTAGAAAATTTGATTTTCTTCAAATAAATGTGATCTAACCAAGCTTCACACATTATTTTCAATATCATATTGTTAATTGTGGGATCGTTGATTGCTTCCAGAATTGATAACAGAATTTGATCTGTAAATGACGAAAATTGATGAAATTTCGACAACAACAATTTGAATAATACTTAGAAATTTCTCGACATAATTGCTAGGTTTTTCTGGTGGTTTGTTCGAAATAACTCTCCAATAGGTGTTGTCTGGGAAAATAATTTGTAAATTCGCTAAACTGATCGTACGACAGACTGCAGCTAAACATGCCACGCATTCACCAGGAGCTTCCTTCAAATAATCCAAAATTTTTCACATCAAAACTAAGACCAATCTTAAGATATGGTGTAAGCAAACTCAATAGCTTAGATTGTTATAATCTAGAATCGAGTTACCTTGAGATTTTGGCGATTCGTTTGAATTTCTGTTATTAATTTATTACGCATCAAAGCACAAACTTGTACATGCACGTCTAAATCAGCTTTCTCAATTTGTTGCATATGATCAGCAAATTTAATTAAATCCAGTTGATTCAAACAATCAACAATATCTTTGTGTGTTATTTGGAAAAATTTCGCAACGTTCCAATTATTAGCGAACTGTTTCGTTTTATTTATTGCCCATAATCGTGTTGTATGCATTGAATGATCTTGAAATTGAAATTTTGAAATTAATTCAATTAAGTACTATAGATTTGATGGAAATCATTACCTAATCTATGTAGGATTGGTATTTGTTCAACTAACGGTAATTCATTCAATGGCGCTCCAATGATCCAATCCGGTGTTATTTCGCATTGATTCGATAATAAAACTAGATCTAATAAAACATTTGAGAATAATCGTCCGCAATTGTTTGAATCCTTCAATGTTTCGACTAATGCCAAACGGAACTGCTGATCCCATAATGTTGATGTTATATGACAACATAATGCATCTGTTAATGTTGTTAATGTTATTCCAATTATTTTCGGCAAATTCATTTGTTTCGGAATAAATTGTAATATCCATTCATATAAATTTTGTATTGAATTTGGCGAATGTATCGATGATAATGGACAATTACCCCACCACAATATTATGTGCTCTAAATAATTACCAACTTCACCCCATAAAATCTCTTGATAATATTCTAAAATTTTATTGATTGCTCTATCACGTATTTTCGTCGTTCCATTTTTGTATTTCTTCAAACAATCATCATTCAATAAATTCGGTGTTACTTTATTGATCAATTCTAACAAATCATAAATATTCTTCTCTTCATTTTTCATCAATTCATCAATATTTGCGAAATTATCATCAATATTTATCACTCCATCATTACGATCAAATTGTTGTTTTGTTATTGTAATAGTTTTCGGTGATTCTTGCGGTGATAAATGTTTAGTTAGAGCCCGATATATTTCCAAACTTGAACTATCCGAATTCTTATCGTCATTCAAATCGTCATCTACATCATTATTGATTTCATAAAATTTATAATTTTCTAATAAACAATCAATTAATTTATGACAACAAATCTCAGCACGATTATATGCGATCAATTGTAATAATTTCGTTATTGTTAATTTACGTTGTGGTAATAATAAATATGGACATGTATTACTACACATTAGTGAATTATTATCAATATCTGATAATAATTTGTTGTACTGCATTGAAATTCTATGGAAAAACGAATTTGTGGGAAAAATATTTGTTCGAATCGACACCAACAACTTACTTTAATGTTAAAATCAAGAAAATCTCACCATAATAGATGAATAATGCTGCAATTTCATTGATTAATTTCTCCAATAAGTAGCAAATTTTCCTTTTGATTGTTAATAAAATTGTCCTCCATAATTTTATATGTTCATTTAGAAATTCTTGTTGTTTTTTCACTGATAACTGTTGAGAGATTTTCGCAAATTCATCAACAATTACATCAATTGTACAAACGATATCCTCCAGTTCCTACAAAAAAATACATTTTTTTAATATTGAAAAAAACAAAATTATTTTTTATAAGTAAGTACTTGAATGTGTAATTCATTTTGTAAACAATTATTCGTATATTGTACTTTAATCGTATGTTTATTTTTGAATAATTCCAATAAAGATGAGAGTCGTTCTATCAAATTTATTGATGTTCTCTTTAATTGAATGCAATTTATAAATATTTTATCATATTCGTTAATTTCGTTAATTGGTAACCATTTAATGACTTGTTGAAGATTTCTCGACATTAAGAGAAGTTTCCTCAGAAAAAAAACAAACAATTACGATTAAATAGTGTTAAATTAATACAAAAAATACTACTACAATAAAATTGTTTCTGTTGCTATAGTAACAGGATAAATAATATGCATTGCTCAATTTTCTAATTTCTTCTATTCGCCATCTATTATTTTCAAATGGAATTAATCTAAATCTTATTGTTTCGAAGCTTTCTTGACGTGTGGTATAATTGATAATTCGAAGGATGGTTGACTATTTCAAAGCCGACATCGATGATTTTTGCAGTTGCATGTAAAAACAACAAACTTAAGAAAGTTCTTCATAATTTTTGTTGAAATGATGGATTATCCTCCTTGGAAATAACCAATGGAAATGAGCTTTTCCGACAGATTTCTGCACATGAAATGTTTTGGGTAGAGGAAAACCAGCTATAATTAGATTAACTTTCATCCGATATACTTTCCAAGGAAAATCATAATTCGAGTGAATCGATTTTAAATTATGTAAGAAAATGGTGATTGTTTTCTTCTCTTTTATCGATTAAAAATAAACAAGGCCAAGCATTTATCAATACCTCCTCATGAATATGAACCGATAAAATTGAATAATAAAAACAACATTTTTTTATGTGTTATGGAAATTAAATTGTTTTTACCTCATTATATTATAATTTAATTGATGATTTATGAAGTTTTTCTGATTATGTACTGATTTCGAATTATTCTTTTGATTGTTCCATTACATCATTATAGTTTTCAATTTAATTTTATTTTAAAGAATTTGCAATGCACATCGAGATCAGGATCAAGATAAAATTTTGTTCGAAATACATTCAATAATGAATAGATAAACCCTAAAATCGGTTCTTATATTTCAACGGAAAAATCTTGAGCATCTTCTAATTCAATAAGTTTTTCACTAGCTTCCAAAATTTCTAGAATTTTATGTAATTATCAGGGCAGGATCTAAGATCTGTGGCAGAACACTCGAAATAGTACCTTCATTAAAAAAAGATGATTGGGTCTTTGGTAGGTATAACTGTGGGAATCTCGATCGGTCTATTTTGCGCCTTAGGCAAATCCCCTGTATACACAGGCCTGGTAATTATCTAGTTTATTCGAAAATTTCAAATATACACTCAAGATTGGTCATTTCAAAATCGAAGCAATAAATTATCCAATAATCCCCACTCTATGTATAATGCTAAACTCTTCAATGAACACCACATATATAAATAGTAACGATCTTTACATGTTCCATATCAAAACAATTCATCGATAAATCGATAGAGCATTCCCACCTGCTTATATTCAAAAAAAATAAAATAGAATGAGATCGTATGCAATTATTCCAATTTTTACCATTTGTCTATTTGTAGCAATTTCTTGTGTTAATGGTATTAGCGAGATAGAAGCCGAAGAATGGGAAAACTTCAAGGTAAACTATTGATGAAATTAATTGAATTAATGAATTATTTTGACTGATTATTATGAATTTAGCGTGCCTACAATAAATATTATTCCTCATCTCTAGAAGAGACTTTGCGAAAACAGATTTTTGTGAATCGTTTGAAAATCATCAAAGAACATAACGAAGAATATTATCGAGGAAGGGCGTCTCATCTGATGAGTGTTAATGTGTACGCTGATGCAGCAGACGAAGAAATGCCCGTAATGAGGTTAGGTTATAGTCCATACGAATAATTTTATGCAAATATATATTAATACAGATATTGCTTTGAAATAAATATTAATTGATTTAAATATAAATATATGTCTTTTTTTCACTATCCTTACCTACTATAAATTTATGTACGAATCCACTTAAAAAAGTTTCATTAGGTATTGGAAAAATTAGGAAATTCAAATATAGGTACAACATATTTATATTGGGCTCTTCTTCTGTTGAGAGAAAGAGCCTGCAATACAATTTAAATTGTTTGTATCAATTGATTCATTAATAAAATAAAAACACCTAGATCAGTAGTTTAATATTAACGCTATCTAATTAATTTCAAGATGGTTCTGAAATACAATATTTGAAATTTATTATAAGCGCGTATACATTTCATCAACCAATTACAATGAGGAACGACAGAGACAATATTATATGTCCATCTTTTTCTTTATCACTAAACTCATTATGGCCGTAGGTAGTGACATCTTGATTTCTGTTGATAATACAGTGAATTTGGATTTATTTCTGATCAAATCGTAATCAATATTTGTTCACTACGTAAACCAGCCAAAGAAATTAAAACTTAAAAGTAACTTTTAATTTCTTTGACACCAGCAACTTTTATATCTGGATCTGGACTCTGGATTCTAGAGTCGGTAATTACAACAAAAGTTTTCTATGATACAGTTGATAAATTACGCATTAAAAAATGCAGTTCGGCTATTATCTCATAGATGGCCAGCAATAAA
>JAZBGZ010001757.1:0-13428 GCA_037414795.1 Stenodera caucasica
TGAGAATGATAAATTTTTGAAAATATATGTGAATTATTCAATATTTGAGAATCCAATTCCAATTATTTGGTTGAATTATCTCAATTTCAAAAATTCACATCTTCTGAGTCTCATTTGCATCAATTTATCGAATTCAGTTCTACATTTTCTTTATTCAATTTTTTCTCAAATCGAGAGCTATTATGATAAATACAGAATTATCAAGTCCAATATCTTGAGGTAATTGGATACCTTTAATATAGAAAAGATCAATAATTGATTGTAAGAAAAAGTACACAATTTTATCAAAAATAATATGTTATGAGAACTATTAAGTTTTTGAAATTATAGTTGATTTTCAAGTTATATGAAATAGAGATATTCTAATGAAAAATCGTTTCCTATGGCTAATGATGTGGGTGGAAAGTTACAAGCCTATAAACAAAAATAATAAAAGTTCATAGATGAATAAAATTACTAAAAGAATTACAACATTAATTATTTTCGATCCAACTATTCGTAATTCAACTACCATATGTTGATCTAAAAACAAAGAACTATTTTTACAAAATAGGAATTTGAATTTTTGCCAAAAATAAATAAAAATTAGCTAGAGAAAAAAACCCAATTACATCATTCGAATTTTTGAGAATTTATTCGATATTTGAAAATTTTAGAAGAAATTGCAATGAAATAATGATCTCCCAATTATAAAAGAAGACTACACTTGATTTAAGTAGAAACATCCTATATTTAAATCATAAAATAAAACAAAATGTTATTTTAATTAGTGTGAATGAGTAATTAGTGATTTTATGAAGGTGAATGACAGATAAAGTAACAATACGAATCCGTTATTCAAATCGCTAATTGACAAACACTGATTTGATTGGTTCTCAATATTTTACTTTTAGTACTGAACCGGAATAATTTCCTCTTTGTGGTTTGAATCAACATACTGATTAAAGTGTTAATTATTAAAATTTCTATCAAAAACTCTGTAGTTAACTAACTAGTAAATTAAGAGATGATTGCAGTTTTTTCTTGCCTGAAAATTCTGGGAAGAGAGAATCTTTTCGTTGTGAAAACTGAACCCTTTCGAATAATATTGAAAATTTGTGACGTCCCAGTGGGTTGTTTCGAGCGCTCAATAATTTCGTAGCCATTATGACTGAATCATTTTTCAACAAACCCCAATAAATTAGATTTTAGAGACGAGAAAAAAATTGATAAAAAGCTTTCATCATCAACACATAACAATGGTCCATAGTCAATTACAATTGGCTCATATACAACAATTTAGTTAAATGGCAAAGATCGATTTAACATCACTCTATATAACGAACGCAACATAATAATATAAAGTCAGTCATAAGAATCCAATTGGAATATTATTGGAACTGAACCATAAAGACAACAATGTTGTTTTTCTCTTTCTTCTTTTTGTCAACATCAACACATAAGTGAATATATAGGTATATAACAGCAAAGTACATGTACAAGAGGCAGGAAATAACTGACTTGTAGAAGAGAGCCGGTCATCGCCCGGTTTTCGTTTATTGTGTTGTCCATCAATCCGTCCATTTAATAATAAACAAAGAAAAAATACGCCTAGATTTTTTTCTCAAAAACAAAATTCAATTTCAACAATTTTAAGCATACACTCGTAATCTGATAAACATGATAATGATGATAATTATGTTCTCTAATTTATATACTGAGATTATGAAATTTCGCAAAATGATAAGATTTGTGAATTGTACTGCAATAAAATCAGACACACCCCTGGATAATGGTTGAAATCATCGATTTCTCACTCAGCCGGTATCAATTTCAACAATAAAATAACGAAAATTACTCACCGTTTCTTGAAATGTGATTTTCTAAAAATTAACACAATTTCAATGTTTTCTTTAAGTTGGATTTATTCTAATTAACTGAACACTTCCTATAAAAATTACAGGACGACGAAAATTGTTTCCTATTTAATGACACCACTGAAGCCGCCAGCAATTGAGCATACGCCCCATCGAGTATTCGTTCAAAAATTGTTCGTTATAACAGGATTTATAGAAATTCAATTTGAACACTATAAACGGGTCGTTTTTGATCTACGAAAATTAATAAGCGGCGAATTTATTTGATTGTTTTTTTTTTTTAAATGATTCTATGGAAAATTCGTTTCGCGTACCTTCAACAATTTCAACCGCAACACACACCAACACCTCTTCTTCTGTATTTAATGCACAGGCGCAGTATTCACAATGATTACGCACTAGATTTTAACTCGAAAAGAAATGACGAGCAATTTTCAACTTTATTGACATTTGACATAAATATCAATTTCGTTGAAAAAAATAATAATGAGGCGATTGAGCACTAGCGCCGTCCACCGTAAAAATTATAACTAAAGGCGACGTTTTTATGTATCGATTGAGCATCTGTCAAAATTTTTTGGTTAACTTTTACGATTTTTCTGTAGATTTTCGGTTAAAAAAATATTGGAAAAAATTGGATTTTTGTCGATTTTTATTACGAAAAAAATCTAAAAATTCTCATTTTCTGGTGAGTAATCATTTAAATCTTCAATAACACCCGGTATATATGGTTGGGAAAAAACGTTAAGTTAACGTTGAAATTGTTTTCGTAAATTCTTTTATTATCTAAGAAATTTATGGTGTTATATTACGCTACACGTGCTTTCGTTGAACATTAATGTTTCCTGTCGATAATTCTGTTTGATTCTATTTAGAGAAATATGATAGATCGGATCGAATTTCTTCGGTTAGATAATGTGGGGTCTCTTTCAAGTTTGATAATCATCCACTTTTTGTGCTGATAATAATCCAATTTGAGCGCTACTATCAATTATCCTGATAATATCTGAGGTTTAAGTTGACTGTTTATTTTGCCATTGTGCTGTTTTCAGATTTGAATGGGTCGCCGTAGCCGTTCAAGATCACCGTATACATCCCGACGTCGCGACAGAGATCGGGATCGGGACAAAGAACGAGATAGAGACAGGGATCGTGAACGAGACCGTCACAATAGACGTAAGCCACGTTCAAAGGACCGTTCCCGTGATCGTGAACGTCGTCGTCGGGATGCATCACCGCATGATCGAGAATCACGTCGTCGATATTCACGTTCATTATCAAGATCACGTTCAAGAAGTTTGGAAAAACGCTCAACAAAACAAACAATTGCCGAACGTCCAATCGTCACACCAGCCGATTTGGAAGGGAAAAGTGCTGATGAACAGGAAATGATGAAATTGATGGGCTTTTGTAGTTTCGATACGACCAAAGGTAAAAAAGTTGATGGCAATGATATCGGTGGTGTTCATGTTATTTTAAAGAGGAAATATCGACAATATATGAACAGGAAAGGTGGTTTTAATAGACCTTTAGATTTTGTAGCATAATTTTGTTTATGGACAACCATTACCTCAAGTTTTCGGGTAAAGATTTAAAACCGGAAATACCTCAGATTGATGGAAAACAGGCGTTTTAAGCAAGTTAAACATCGTTATTGTTGATTGATATGGGTTTGTGTTACGGGTTGTTCAACAATACGGACTTGGTTGAGTTTAAGACTTTGCAATAGTTAATTATTGTAAATATGTTCCGAGATTTAATTCTTTTCTGCCTTAAGTTTGAATTCTACTAAACATTTTCTAAAAATTTTAATAAAAAAATATGCAAATATTATAGTTTTATTTTTATTACAAATACAAATATGAAAAAATTTACAAAAAATAGAAAAATATTCAATTTTATTGTTTAGTCTTTTTAGCAGGCGGAGACTCCTCATCCGATAGCTGATTACTATCATCCAATACACTGGATTCACTTTGTGTGCTTTGTGTAATTTGCGGGAGATTATCAACTTGTTCTAATACTTCTTTTAAATGTAAAATACGGAAATCACGAACTGTTCCAGTACCAATAAATTTCGATAGATCAACTTTTGTTTTCTTCGATAATTGTATCACATATTTACTAAATTGTTCAATTTCATACACAACTTTCGGTATAAGACGTGTCTCTTTCAAAACTTTACTTTTTAAAACTGTTGAATCAACATTTCTCTTTTTTTGTTGCTGTTGTGTAGTTGAAGTTTCCCCTTTTTGACTTTCTTCAAGATATGTAATTAATCGATAAACAACTGGCGTTAATTGTTTGCCAGTTAATCGAACCAAATTCTCGAATCTAAAAACGAAGAATTATTTTCAATAATAAATCTTAATCACAATAGAGGTGCAATATCGGTCAAATAAAACTGTGATGCCGCATCTCTATTGTTTGTAAAGATCTGTAATACAAATTACCTTGCTGCTTGGAAAGCTGGATTGATTTTCGACGAACGTAACACAAAATATTTCGCAAGTGAACCAAGAGTATTATATAGAAGTGCTAGATCCTTCAAAATGGCTTCAGAAAGGTTACCAGCTGGTATACAACAATTACATATATTCGTTAAAAGTGTAACGAGAAAACACAATTGGACACAAACACCACGCTCTTTACTTTTCAACAATTCTTTTTCTGAAAATAAGAAATTAGTACACATTTTTCTCAAGTCAACTTCAAGAATTTTCCAATTTTCTGTTGGAATTTTGTTGTTGCCATCAAAATTTCAAGAATTTCCAGTTAATACTTAATAATATTGAGATAATAAAATTGAGAGCAACTATATTGAATATAGTGAACCGTGAAATTAGAAAAATGAGAAGACTCACTTCTTTCTGTTTTATCCTCCCCGGGATAAATAATCATATTATATTCAGCTCGTAATCTTGCGATAATCCAATCAACATCTTCAAGTAACGTTTTCAAATTATTACACAGCGATATAAATATATTTGGTGTTGTTATATCAGTAATAATCCTGAAATTTTCAATATCATTATTATCTTCCTGAAATAATAAAAATTTTGATTAAACAAAAAAATCATGATAATCAACATTATTACTTGATTAATCACACCGGTAATATCGCCCAATTTTATTGCAATATTCTCAAATAATGTCAGACTAATTTTGAATTTGATAAAAGCATCGAAGAATAAACTAATAAAACCGTTTACTATAGTTTTACTTTTTACTGAATTATTGACCACGAAATTTTTCAACCAATCCAATACCTAAATCAATGAATTATCAATCGATTGAAATAAAAATTGAAACAAAACTCACGTAGACTTGAGCATTAACGCTACTAGAATCTGTTGGAATTTGATTGATTATAAAATGTAATGTGTTGATAACAGCAGGACTTAATCTCTTAATATCCGGATCTTCAGAGACTTCATCTTCTTCAATATCGAACAATTTTTGGTATATTTTAAATAATTCCAATAAATATTCGGAGATATCGTCACTCTTGCTTTTATCCACTAAAACTCAGGGGTTATTCCACAACTATAAAAACCAATGTAGAGACTCACTTGTTTTACATAAAAACGATTTAAAATTCGTTCTAAATTGATTCGAAATTAAATTCAATATAACGAGAAAAGTTTCAACAGCAGTTACAGCTGTTGTACAATCAAATTCGATGAATGTTAACAATTTTTTGATAATTTGTTCGTATAAAATGGCTGAAATATCACATAAATAGGCATAAGTGAGTTTGGAGTTTTCAATCTCAATAATTTTCTTATGCTTCAATGAATTTACTAAATATAGCGTCGAATTGATTATATGTTGATGGAATTCTTTTTTTGTTCGCAAATTCTGTAAATTAGCATCATTTGTGATGTTCGGGCTAAAATTTAAAAAATCAACTCTACAATTGAACCTCAAACAATAATGATTTGAAACTCACTCGTAGAGTAAATTCAAAGTTTTTATGATAACTTGAAAATCGAAAACAGTATCGTTAAATTTGATAGTTTTCGATTTTATATTATCTTTTCTGATTAGTAAATCATCTGATTGGGTTGAAGTATCAATTTTTTTCTTCTTATTATCAGATTTTTTCGACTTCGATAAATTCTAAAACATCACAGAAATATTATTGCAAATATAATATAATTGATCCTATTTTAACATACTTTTGATAAATGTTTCAATCGAGAAAATCCTTGAAATAAGCCATTAATTTGTTGACTAATATCATCATTTTGTGTATTCCACGATAATATTTTATAACCATTTAGGGCTTCATAAACACTCATTGCTTCCTTGAGTATAAAAAATTTATGTTGGGCTTCCGGTGTTATATCCAGCAAATCTGTACCGTCATCCTGAATTATTGAAGATTATTGATCCAGGTTATACATAAAAAAATAGGAAAAATTACCAGAGCTAGATGGACGAGTTCACAATTAATCATACGTTTGCACAACGATTCGAGAATATCCGCCAATTTCAAAACAACTGAATGATCGTTATCAATTCTAGCAACTTTTGTTGTAATCAGACTTATAATAAAAATCAGTCTTCCTACAGGCTCTTGTAAGGTTACTGTTATATCTTTTGTAATTGTTATTTTATCAAATTTCACAGGGGGTAATTTTTCTTCATCAATTTCGTATAAATTATTGAAATGAAGCCATAAAATATCTAAAATTGGTACACCCAAATCTGGATTACAGCAAAAAGCTTGATATAATCCTTAAAAAAATATTTATTGAATTAACAATGAAACTAAGGCGAGAGATTTACCGTTATAGAGCTCGTTACGGACTTCAAATTGTTGTAAAAAACAACGTTTTAATATACTCAAAATCTCCAAACATAAAGCTTCATTACTGAAAGATGAATTATTTTGTGAGGATGTTATCCGGCTGACTGAAATTTGTGTGAATAATGAATGTCCAGATGAAAAAGATCCGTTAAAGCTTGACTGACTCAATGGAGTTAGATTTGAAATTTTAATTGTTGTTAATAATTTTAAATAACCATTAACGGCCATCTGTCGAGTTTCTATCATTCTGAAACAATCGTGTTGATGAATAATTCATTTTCGAATACTAAAAAAAATACTTTGAATATAAAGCTTTTCTCAAAAGAAGAATTAAATGATCACGAATCGTTGGTGAGACTCTCGTTAAAGGTATCAAACAATCCAACAATTGATTCGCATTATTAGCCGGCATTTGAACCAATCCATCCATTAATTGTATGATAATATTCTTGTTTTCCAACATTAATAATTGCAGATTCTTACACAACATATACAAGCATTCTGGAATTTCAACAATTAACTTTATAACTAACTATTTAAATTAACTGACCGATATATTGCGTTATATTATGCCCCGTAACAATATAATTACTTAAAGTTTGGATAATGATCGGAGCTATGTGGCGTTTTCTCTTGATAATTTTAAACAATATCATGTTGCCCAAATTCCATTGTTTTTCAGCAATTGGATCACGACCTAGAGCCGAGCCAACACTCAATAAAACAAAAGCAAAATTAACCAAACCTTGAAACACTAAATCTCTATTTTGCGAACTGAAATCGAATTAATTATTTTTACTATTATTATTAATGAGTTCGATAGTTTTGTAATCACCTTAAATTGATAATTTGTGAGAATATTTGTTCTGTATTACAAAATGCCGGTATCATATCGCGAAACCATGCTGAATTTTTACATTTCTGTTTCTCTGAATAATTACGAGTTATACTGGAACGTATTATTTCGAATATTTTCTCTTCATAATGCGGTATTGTTGATATTGTGAATAAAACGCCCAATTGAAATGGATGTAGAATAAATTCAGGTGATCGTAGCATATTCTTCAACGATAATAAATAATCTTTGATGCACTCCTGTCCTAGAGATGCTGAGGAATGTATGTGGAATAAAATTGTACTTTCTGCATCAATTAGATCTTGCGTATCGGTACTTTCTACAAAAATATCCAATGAATCGATAGATAAGCGAAACTTTTTTATATTTTACCAATACTATCAAATAGAGGACTTTCAGAATTACTCTCTGTTGAGAGATTCTCGTAAATTCTACAGCCAAAGTAATATTGTAGTTTCAAGAAAATTGAACGACTATTCGCACTATTTGACAATCTCAAAAGTTGATAAATAAACGATGGTAATTCGTGTGGAGTCATTTTATCAATATATTGTGCCAATTTATTTAGAACTTGAATATTCTCCTCTTTTGTTAAGGGTGTATCACTGAAATTGATTCACTTATGATTTTTCAAATTATTTTATGATATAAAACTTACACAAACATTGAAGCAACTGATGTGACGATATTAGGGGATAATTGCAACATACAAATAGAATTAATTATCTGGTTTTTATATTCAATTCCTGTTATTTCATCATCATTATATTCAATGCAATCTCGCTCGACTATTACATTCAAAATTTCTGGCAATAGATCTTTCCAACTGTAATTGAATTAAATTGTTTCGAATCATTAAAATTTCACCAATTTGAATGTATACCTCATTTGAGTTACATGATTCGATTGTATACCAGCTATACAAAAATTACTCAATTCAATTAAATGTTCCGATTTGAATTTCATCAATTCTATACATAATCGATGTAGAATTGAGTTGCATTGTGTAATTGAGATTTCATTGTTTTGTAATTCTTTTAAAATATCCTGGATCAACTTGGAACGTTTTTTATGTGAAGTCGATGTGTCGTTGAAGCCTTGCAAAATGTAATTCCAGGAATTCAGAAAACTCGGATTTGATAGTTTTGTTTTAATAAAATCGAGGAGCTGGAATATTTTGTTTATAATAAAAGAGGTTATGTTGCTTTCCTATAGATGTTGAGTGTATTATTACCTCGTCGTAAGATATATTTGAGATGAATTTCTCTAATTGTTCGATGTCTCGATTTTCTCCATATTCAATTAATTTTTCTTGAACATTTGTCATGATTTTTGTATAAATATTGTAATTTGACCGCCAATATTAGTAGTCATTTAGATTGTTAGAGATGAGTAACAATATACTACTGATTGGATTAGAAAGTTTTTATTTTTTTCTTATATCATCAAAGTAGTATCTAAGTGACTAAGTGACTTTTCATTTAGTGATTTCGATAAGTTTTAAAATTGCATGAAATAGTTATTTGTCATTTTCTTCAATATATCTTCTCACGCCAGAATCCGATAAGCCCACCTCTAACTTATAGTGAAGCTACTCGCCACCATGATAAATGTTTATTGGCTTATATAAGTGGGAAATTTGAAAATCAAATACTGAACGATTTTAGATTAACTTGTGAATAATTTCTTCATTATATCTTTCAAACTAGCTCTGAATTTTCGAGATAATTGTGATTATCAAGGATCGCTTTTTACCGATGAAACATTTTAAATTTTTACGATTCTCAATAATGCGACTTCTAACTAACCCATATGATTAATTTGTAACTTTCATTTTCGTTAACCTGTAATTAATCCATAAATACAAATTTCAACATATCTAATTAATTCTACGGATTCCTTCAAGTTTCCTCTCCCTATAATCACTATTAATAACAGATCAAGCCCATTTTTTCTCCTTTCAGTGTTATATTATGTTAAGTTATGGTTATGAATATAGTATGTCCAGAAACTATCTCGCGTTATTTATGTTGGCCTGCCTTAAGAGTTCAGGATCTCAGTTGGCAGCATCCACTGTCATTAGTCTGTTGTTTTTATAATAATTAATATATAATAATTTTTTATTGAAAATTTTTTTCATTGTTAATAAAAAACTTTTGAAATTCCACAAAAGTTTTATTAGTTGTTTTTTATGGATTAAGTCGAGGAGGCTTGAACAGTGTTCAGGAAATGAAGAATTTTTTGTTGAAACCACTAACGCCATATTGGTATGCTCCACAATAAAGTTTTTCTGCTTCTCATGTGAGTAATTTTAAATTTTCATTGAAAAAAAATAATACGTTATTGTGGAATTTAGTTTTTTATTATTTCTGTAATATTTCGTCGCTCTCAACGTAATGAGAAAGACAAAAAATTATCGAAAAAAAATTCCCAGTTACTCTGAAATTGAAATCATTCTTTTAGCTCCTTAAAGCTGGCCTTACATCAACAAAAATTTTTTATTATCTCAATTAGGATCGCCTGTTCACGTTAGTACATGTTTTTTTGGCGTTTGCTCGGCAATAATTAATGTAAAATTGAAGTTCAGAGTTTGTGAAAAAATTGTTTACCTAATGACGCCATTCTGTACAAAATGGCGTCATAGAAAGAAAATTTTTTCGTCATTAATTTTTAAATAAAAAGTAGAATGCGGTTGTTTCTTTGTTTTTTGTACGTCCCAAAACATATTCTTTTTTACTATAAAAATGAATCTCCAATTCATTTTCATTTTAATTTTTTTCTCGGTGAAATAAAAAACAAGCGCATGCGCCAAAATCTAGACGCCGTACAATTTGAATTTATATCTTTAGGAAAAGATATTCATAATGATTTTCATACCGAAATTTATAACAAATCATTTGAAGTAATCCATACTGCTAATTTCATGGTGATACCATCGAATGCCACTTTTATCACCCGATGCACGCATCTCTCTCGACTTCCGTTCGCGATACGCGCGCCATCACCAACGGAAGTAACATTGCTTAAACTAAAAAGTAAAATTTCACTCTCATCGTGCCAAAAAAAGTATAACTTTGAAAAATGTTATTCAAAATGATATGAAAAATAACTCATGATTTGAAAAATGTTGGAGAATTTATCATGTTTTGCGCAGGCGCGTCAATTTTTCACAGAACAAATAAATGAACGCCTGAAAAATTAATTATAATTAATTAATCAATATCCCTTATCATTATGAGATAATGTTTGTTTTAGTATAAACAAATAATCAATATTGTGATTTCCATTCAAATAATAATAAACATAATGGCATTAGAATAAAGCATTCCCTCGCAAATTTTGAACCTTCCATTTCAAATTCATAATTGACAAACATCAAAAAAACTTGTACAAATATGGCAAACTTCAATGAGATCCGTTCCAACTTTTTGCAGTTGCATGATTCCCCTTATCGCCCATAAAGTACGCGTTTGAATTTTACCAAGCCCAGATGAATAAGATCCAATAATACCAAAATAAGTGGTGATCATTTATGGACAGTCTGTATAGAAAGATTTTTTCGGTTAAGGGATTTGTGCGCAAGTACAAACAAATCGTGCTATATCGAGTGAATCCGCCAGATCCGCATGCTACCCGTTTAACAGTAATGCAACGTGTACTACTCGCTAGTTAGGAGGTTTTGTTCAGGGATTGGGGGACGATCTGGTGACAGAGAGAGTGCGTATGGAATTGTTTTTAGTTTGTTGTCTTTGGCCACTAGAGCTAGGTGAAACTCGCACACCTGTTTCGCGAAATGTTTCTTAATTTACCTAAATTTCATTTTGAATCTAAATTAATATAAAAGTGTACGAGAGTTTTATGGAAAATGATCGACAATCTTAATTGTAAACAAAAGTGAATGCGAAAAAAAATGTTTAGAACAACTGCCAAAGAAATGAAATGTGATTCCGGTTTGTGGTGTTGGAAATTACAATGTTGATGCAAGAGATCCAGTGTGGTGTTGTGGTTGTGTTCACCTTTACCATTGTATACCTGTCTGCATCACCGTTAGATCCTTTACGCCGTATTAGAGGTGGGTTATCCAACATACCATCAAATTATCTATGACATCCTCGAAAAACTAACTGAAATCGACCTATTAATTAATTTTCTAATGCACGGTTATTACACCACGAAATCACTGAATCGAATAGTTGTCACTAATTCTAATCCGTATATCCTTGAAATATTTTTAATACTAATTACGAAAAAAGGTATAATAAGTGCTAAAATTGCAGCATTTGTTAAAATTTTCGTGGAAATTGACGCCCACACTGTGATATTGGTACGCCAATGAACGGGGAATTACCAAAGATCTGACTCATTTCTGAGTTCCAAGATTTTTTTCGTTACATGTGACGAATATCAACGAGAAGTTCCAAAAATGTTTCATTTTCTACATATGCTTTAGAGTGAAATAGTGGTACTCGCTGCAATCCTTCATCCTTATAATTTCTGATTTCTTTTGTTCGGTGGCTCTTTTTTTGTATCTATCTGTTTTCACAATCCCATCTCGATTATGCGGATATTCAATAGACACAAAGACTGATTAATCAGTGAATCATGATTTGATTGCAAGATCATACACGATTAGGTTTGGTTGTAAAACTGCGACTTTTGTTGGATCGGTTTGATTCTTTCTAAACAGATCAGAATCTTGACGTTACATTAGCTAATTACAATTTCATCAAATAAGCAACCCCAATCTAGGATATCAATGAAAATGTACATAATTTCATAAATAACTCAAGCTCATGTATTAAAGAAGAGTCCTTCCTCTAGGGTGGAAGATTATTTCAGCTCTATAATATACAGGATCAAACACTAGGATAAATATTAACATAGTTTTTTGCAAATATCTTCGTTGATTTTTGGAGTTTGACTGAAAAAAGTCCACTTTGATCAAGGTGAATCTCATAAATAGTCTTTTTTATGTCAAAAATTTTATTTTGACAGGCTGTAATTCTACTGATAATATCACCCCAATTGGGAATAAATTCTAGAATTCAATACAATCGAGGTCTATTCATTAGCTCTATCTCAGCAAAATTGTATCAGAAACTACTCATATTTTGGTAGTTTGAAATTCTTCAACTCTCTCAAAATCCATTTGGAAGCCAAGCAGATGGGGTGTTTTTTATTCTCATCTGATTAAAATCAAATTTTGAATTCCATCAGTTTGATTCCTACCTACATGAATCAAAATGAATTTATCGGAGGATAAGGGAAATTTGTTATAATCTAATGATGAGATTTTCAGACGTAGGTCTCTCTCATGACTATGACCCTAGGGAGATTGTCAAGATAGAAGCCCAAGGCAATCTTTCTTAAAACTAAGGGCGGTTGTGCACGTCAAATCGACTATCAAAGTAAGAATTTGGTGACTTTATGATAATGATAATAATTAAATCATCCCTTATGTTAATTTAGATAATTTTTCGATTTTCACCTTGATAAAAATTCTATTAGATAATTGGACATAATAGTTCAGGAATAAATCATATATTGGGAAGGTTATCGAAGCGATCAAATGAAAATTCCCCAGAAATTTTGAGAGATTGCAATGATAAATTTTAAAGTAACTAGAAAAAAAAATTATGCAAAGTTTAGATCTTACCTAAAAATCTCAGTGCAAAAATATTCGTAATTGTAACACACGATATATTAATTTAGAAATTTGTAATCAATTCTGCTAAAATAATAGAGATCTCGATGTTCAATTATTTTTACATCAAATTTCACAATACATTTTAGTACCAAATAATACATTGAGTTGAATAAAAACAAATATTATTGAACTGAAAATTCAACATAGTGAATCTTGGTAATTTTCTGCAACTTCTTTTTAAAAAAAGACTTTG
>JAZBGZ010001758.1:1960-13420 GCA_037414795.1 Stenodera caucasica
CATTAAACTGAAATTCTCACTTTTGGAAATAATATCCTAAATTTTTCAGGGAAATAACTACCAGGATTGGGAAATTGTAGAGAAAAATTGAGCGATAACTGAAAACTCAGATATTTTCAGTTTTGAATAAAATTCGAGATTCAATAAAAACTCCACAAAAAACTCACTCATTACAATTGTAAAATCAAAAATTTTGTTTTTAATCCGCTGAAACTCGATTTTCAGTAGGGAAATAATAGAGACTGAAATTCGATGACGTGTTCAGTTGACTGGAGAGTGATATTCCAATTTTTTCAATTTTTCACAGAATTTCGTGTTAAATCTAAATTAGATTAAAATGGAAATACTTGACATTCCTCATAAACTGAAACTGGGATATTTTCAGCTTTTAAGAAATCTTCAACACAACATGAAGATCACAGATAATAAAACAATTAATTTCATCAATTCTTCAGTTAATTCAGCATTTTCACTGAAAACTTCAGAATCCATGAAAATATCATCGTAATTATTTCATATGCAATCCTCGATTCAACGGACTGTCTAACGACAATTTTTCAGTAATTTCAGTATTTCCACTGAAAACTCCAGATTTCATAAAAATTTCAATGCAATTTCATAAAATTAAGTCGTACAATTCAAGTCAATTTTTGTGCCGAGTCACTTGATTGTAATCCGAAATCGTCCTAATTGCCGAATTTCCCACGGAAAATCATCAATTTAAGCTACCAGAAAAACTAGATCACCAACGAGAAAATTTCTTTGTGTCTTGAATACCAACAAAAAAAAAATCAATCTATCTTTCTCTATCTTATGTCTAGTTATTGGATTTTCCACAGATTCATTGCCTGAATTTTTGGAGCTTCAGGATCGATTTAAGCAAATCTTAATACATATAGGTACATATATATAATATATAAATCTATGTAATATATAGCCATATATATAGATGTATATAAATCTCATATTTATAGTGTTGGTCATATTCTGTGCACGATTTTTCAGGGTGGCAAACAACAAAACTAAGAAAAATGAACCGGATATTTTCTTGTATTCGAAATAAAGGAAACCAAATAGAAAAAGAGAGAACAATACGAACAATATGCAGGACACATACATAAAACACCAAACGGACACAATTGTTTGGAAATTTTGCCAAATTGAAATCTATCTCGATTTTTTTCCGTTATTTACAATTTTCACAATTTTCCAACTACTACAACAAACAAAATTCTATCAATTAAACCCCGAAAATTAGAAATTTGCCCCAAACAAATCGAAATATTCTCAATTTCCAAACAATTTCCATCCGGACGAAATTGGGAAAAGTTTCGGAAAATTTTACCTAGAACAGCTGCAATAATCACCGAAATTGGCCACATTTTCTTGTTGATTCGTATTCGGACACTGGTTTTGTTTTAGATTCAAACAAAAAAAAATTTGTCCGTAATCCAACGGGAATTGTTAAGAGAGTTGCGACAGTTCCCGGACTTGTTCCGGGATCATATTTATAATTCACGTATCTGACGAAGTGCCACTCCCACTTTTCGACAAATTTTCACAAGAAATTTTAAAAAATTACCATATTCATCGATATTGTTAATAACGCATCATAATCGATTTATTTGGATATTGTTAAATTAATAGTCCCGGAAAATTGTCCGGTTTTTATAGCAGTGTCGTCGCGAATAAGTGGGCGTGTCCCGTATTCCTACACTCGACTATATACCAGTGGTTTCGCTATTTATATATATATAGATATATATATAAGGGTGAGTATAGTCGGTTTTTAGAGGGTTATATGTGGAATTGGCTCCGGTACGTTCCGGGTTCCGGGCGATACTGAATAAACCCACTAACATCGGCTATGTTTGTGGTGGTGGTGTTTGCGCGCCGAGATGCGTCGTGACGCCTCACATATATAGACGACATACACATTCATCCCTCTATATATATATATATGACGATCATCAACCCTCCAAGAAGCTCTTTTAAACTTGGTGGTGAATATCGTCAAGTTTTCCAACATGTCAATAAAGCACCACTTGTAAATTGAACAACGTTCATTGTTAGATTCGATCGAAACGAAATTTTCTTATTTATTGAAATCACAAAAAAATACAACAACAACAACCCTTAAATATTTATTTCATTATTATTATTATTATTATTGTGGTTATTGTCAGTGGTAGTCGGTTTCCGTTTTCCGTTCATCGTAACTCAACTACAACATCCTGTACAATTTCGTTCTTTTCACTTAAACGAATTTATAGCGAAATTTGGGCCCCTCCTTGATAGTTTTCCATGTTTAGAAAAATCATCGAAACCCACCCGGATATATGGCAATTATAATAAAATGAAAATGGGGGAAAATCTATGGCCAAGATTGGTAAAGACAAAGAATTTTCCTGGCACACATCCAATATTAACATTAAAAAAAAACTAGATAACAACTTTATAATGGACTTGGAATTGTGGATTTTCTAAGAGCGGAAATCTACGAAAAAAACTAACATACAAATCTGAAAGAAAATATATAGATGGATAGTTAAATATAGAAGATTGTTTTAACTTTAATGCCAACTTAACAACAACAATTATTACTATCATCAATTGTGGTAGAGAAACAAAAACAAAAAAAAACAAGCGACTAAGATAATTTATAACATTTGCATTAACACGTCATTAACTACAATAACTATGACGACATTTTGATGACCTCAATAAACAACCGCATGCAAAAAATGGCAGTTTTCTAGAAAATGGGAGATGAAGAAGACACCGCTGATTGTGGAAACTGATTTGTTGGTCATATTCTAGAGATAATCCCAATCTTTATCTCTACTATCACAACTAATGCAATATATTTGAAAGATAGATCGATTACGTCACTATGACGTAACATAAACTACAAAAATTTTAATATTCTTGACACAAGTCTAATCTCTATCCCTATCAATATAAACAATAGAGATCTAATAATAGAGGATGATTTGATCAACAGAGTCTTGGAAAAATATATTACTGATTTATTGTTGTATTCTAGAATTAATCCCCATCTCTATCCGAGTCATGGTGCAATATTCGAAAGATAGAGATAGGACACGTCAATGAACAAATACCTCAAAAACTGTCATATTCTGAAAACAATTCTAATCTCCAATCCTATCAATATTAACAATAAAGATAAAGATTTGAAGATAGAGATGGGGATCTTTCGATTAACAGAACAAGATAGGGAGTCTTAAAAAAATGTATCATTGACTGATTTATTGTTGTATTCTAGAAATAATTCACATCTCTATCCAAGTCACAGTGCTATCATTATCAATATTCTCACATCCTAATCTTCATCTCTACTATCACAACCAATGAAATATATCTGAAAGATAGAGATGGAGGTGGAGGTTAATAAACGAAATTCTCGAAAAATGTCGCAACTGTCAAAACTGTCATATCCCAGAAACAATCCCCATCTCTATCTAAGTCACGGTTTTATCACTATTGACATTCTCATATCTTGATCTTCATCTCTACTATCACAACTGATGCAATATATATGAGAGATAGAAATGGAGATGGATCAATTTTGTGGTCACTATGACACGTCAATGAACAAAAAACCTCGAAAACTGTCATATTCTGGACACAATCCTAATCTCCATCTCTGTCAATTTATTCAACGGAGATGAAGATCTGAAGATAGAGATAAAGATCTTCTGATTGACAGAACAAGACAGTAAGCCTTGGAAAATATAGCACTGACTGATTCATTATTGTATCCTAGAAACAATCCCCATCTCTATCCAAATCATGGCTTTATCATAATTGACATTCTCACATCTCAATCCTCATCACTACTGTCACAACTAATGCAATATATTTGCGAGATAGAGATGGAGATAGATCAATTATGACACGTCAATAAACAAAAACCCCAAAAACTGTCATATTCTGAATACATTTCTTATCTTCATCCCTATCAACATATTCAATGGAAACAAACTTCTGACGATAGAGATGAGGATCTTTTGATTAACAGAACAAAATAGCACTTCGGGGAAATATACCAATGACTGATTTATTGTTGTATTCTAGAAATAATCTTGATCTCTATTCAAGTCATGGTTTTATCATTATTGACATTCTCACATCTCAATCTCCATCTCTACTATCACAACCGATCGAATATATTTGGAAGATAGAGATGAAGATGACTACTACGATACGTCAATAAACAAAAGCCTCGAAAAATGTCACGACTGTCAAAACTGTCATATTCTAGACACAATTCCCATCTCAACTCTATCAACATAACCAATATAGATGAAGATCTAGTGATAGAGATGAGAATTTTTCAATTAAGAGAGTCTTGGAACAATATATCAATAAATGATCTATTTTTGTATTCTAGAAATAATCTTCATCTCTATCCAAATTATTGTCTTATCATCATTATCATTACCACAACTCTAATGTTCAATTGTAAAAAGAAGATGGGGATGATTCGCAAGAATATAAGCTCAATTTGTCTTGTTATATAGATAGTGTGAAATTCTATGTTGTTGAAATAATCTCCATCTCTATCTCGACCATAACCTAACATCATTACTATAATCATCAACGTCATCATAATGATTACTGGAATTGGTGAAGCGTACAAGATGATTCGTTAAGATTATTTCGAGATGTTATCAGAGTAATTAGTGCGATTCTTCTGCTACGCTAACTATTTCCGATCTATATAAAATATTTAAGTGTAACATACGAAAATAAAAAGAAAAAAAAACTATACTAAACGTACGATAATCCTTCAACTTGATGTCTCTTTCATTTAAACATGTTTGTCGTTGAAAAATGTTATCAAAACATAAGAAAATATTTATCAAACCAAGCAGAGCAACTCAATGTTTGTTTGTTGTTTTTTTTTTTTTTTATCCTCGATATCTATTCCTTTTTATATCTATGGTTCATTCTGTATAGTTATTCATTTATTTTTTGTCTCTCTCCCGTTCGTTTGGTTTACATTTAAATAGACATAACATAAATAATTATCCTTTTCCAACAGAAGAGAGAAAACTCTCATCTATTCCATTTTTATTATTATTATTATTACTAACATTATTGTTAGTCTCGTCTGGGTTTTTAGAAAATGGTAAATGGTAGGAATGAAAAATGGACTTTTTCCACTCTCTTGTGTTGTTGTTGTTGTTGTTTGAATCTTTTTCTTTCTTCAATTTCCTCCAACAGTACATGACTGACTTGTTGTATATTATAGTGTCTGTTAATAATAAATGATCTAGGGGAAAAACTCAAATGTACAGCTAATTCAAAAGAAATTCCATCAATTAACATAAACGCAAACGCAACAAATATCGACGATAACGCTTTAACTACGGTTTTACCACAACTGTAACAAATATTATCGAATATTTCAGATAAATATTGCATTAATTATGATTAACGCTTACGATAGCGTTCAAAATGCGGATGATACGCAATCGTGTGAAATATTTGAGTTAATGTATGAGAATTAATTGAAATCGAAGATCTAAAGTGGAAATTTCATCGATTATTTTGAATATGTGTATGTTAAAGTTAGCGGTGGCGTAATAAGTGCGGATGTTCCACAAAAGTTGCAAATATTCGAGTTCAGTTGTTTGAATTGATTAAATTTTCCTACATGGAGGTTTCAATAAAAACTTCACCTATTGATATTTATGTTAATGTTAGCGGTGGCGTTACGAGTGCGGATGTTCCGTAATTGTAGCAAATATCCGAGCTCTAGTAATTGAATCGATGGCAATCTCACATAAATCGTTCATTATTATCGAAGGAATTACGCTCTAATTGTTAATTCATTGAAATATTACCTAATTTTTATTTTTTTTTATAAATAAATGAAAATTGCTTTCAATTAATGTTAAGGGTTAATAAACGTTACAGTTTTTCTATCAACCCTCTATCGACCCCTTGACGATAATTTCGAATGTTGCACATAAAGTTTGAATATGATTTTTGTTTTATTGTCGACGAATTTGTTTTTTTCGCAAAACTAAAAAAAGTGGTAAAATTTTTAGGGGGTGAATTTTATGATTTTATCGTCCGTATATTTGGTATATTAGCTATTCATAATAATGTTAGATATAAATAAATTTTACAGACGGAAGAATATCGAGACAATATCAAAACAAGGGAACGATGAAATTATGGTAATTTTTATCATATGGCCAACAAAACAGTAACAAAAAAAAAAATAAATAAATAAAATATATAAAAAGATTTGTATGACAATTCCGGAAAATATCGTCGAATATAACAGTGAAACGAAAACCAACAGGGGTTGAAAATTAGTAGTTTTATTGCTACTAACATCGATATTTTCGCAATGGAAAACAATCATTTCTAAATCGGTCACGATGTGCCATTATTTCCAAATAAAAAAAAAAAAAAAAAAATGAAAAAAAACGACTAAAGTAGGCTATTAGGGTGAAGAATTTTTCCATTATTTTTTTTTTGGTGTCGGAGGGGTTGAAACAAGAATAAATAAAATATGTTTATTATGGGCCCAAAACCGTGATAAATCGTATAGTGCGATATATATCTATTGGTAATATAAATGGCGGGGGTGTGTTTTTGAATAGTTCGAGGGGGTGTGAGCGGGTGTAGCGTTAATCGGATTCGGATGACAAATGAGGCAATTATTTTCCGAGGAAAGATCTGAATACACATCCATCACATTTATAATCAACACCCAATGTTGGACATTTATTGTTGTTTTATTTCAGTTATATACATATATTTTTTTTTCCACCCCATTAAATAAATATCTAACAGAGCTTGTAATTATCTTGTTTGACAGAATCAACCCTTAATCGAAGACTAGTAGAGGGTGGAAATCGACATATTGTTAATTATACTATGATAGGTAAATACAGGTACGGTTTCAGTGCATTGATGCCCATAATTTCCAAATGAAACACCCCCTACTATAAGGGGGCTATTGATCTTAAATTAGCGGTACCCAAACTGTTCTCACAATTATTATTATCCGCCATTATTTTCAAAATTTTCACGTATTTCATGATTTAGAAGTCTGTTTGGTTTTGGATTTTAAGGGTGAATTCAGCGGGGCAAAATTTTCAGGTTTTCCATGTTTCAATTTCCACAATTTTCCAGCATTTTTCATGTTGTCAAGAATATTTAGTTATCGTCTAAAACATTGTTTTATTTTCGATCGACAATTTCAGTCAAGATTTCAGTTCTAATTGCATTTTTTTTATCAATGAAAGTTTTTCAGAAGTTTCAGGGATTTTTTTGACAATTCTGGAATATATCATAGATTCTAGGCAAATTTCAGCGAGACAATATTTCCAGTTTTTCTATTTTCGTGAAGAACTGTTGTATTCTTCATAATTCCTGTGGAATATTCATATTTTCGTTAGGTCCCCAATTTTTCATCTATTTTCCTATTTTCCAGGTATTTCCACTAACTATCTAGAAAACTGTTATGCTTTTGTAATTTTTAAACAGTTTGAAACAATTTTTCCATCAATGGAAATTTTTCAGAAGTTTCAGTCGATATTTCTTGTGTTTGAAGATCTCTTTCGGACGATTTTGAAATATATTTTCGCATTTGAGAGATATTTCAGCGGGAAAATATTTCAAGCTTTCCAATTTTCGTGAAAAACTGCTGTATTCTTCACAATTTCTGTGGAAAATTCAAATCTTCGTTAGGTCCTCAATTTTCCAGTTATTTCCCCATTTTCCAAGAATATCCATTTACCATCAAAAAAACTAGTTCAGTAATTTTGGAACAGTTTTGAACAAGTTTTTCATCAATGAAAATTTTTAGAAGTTTCAGTCGATATTTCATGTGTTTGGAGACTCTTTCTGGACGATTTTGGAATACTTTTTCGTATTTGAAGGGAATCTTACCGGGAAAATATTTCAAGCTTTCCTATTTTTATAAAAAACTACTGTATTCTTCACAATTTCTGTAGAAAACTTGAATTTTTCTTTGGTCCTCAATTTTCAAGTCTTTTCCTCATTTTTCAGGAACATCACTATGTAGAAAACAAATTTTTTCATCAATGAAAATTTTTAGAAGTTTCAGTCGGTATTTTATGTGTTTGAAGATATTTTCCGGACGATTTTTGAATACATTTTCGCATTTGAAGGAAATTTTAGCGAAAAAATATTTCAAGCTTTCCTATTCTCGTGAAAAACTGGTGTCTTCACAATTCCAGTAGAAGATTTCAATTTTAGTTAAGTCCTCAATTTTCCAGCTATTCCGCATTTTTCAGAAATATCCATTAATTTTCCAGAAAATTATGCCATTTCTGTGATTTTTGAGTAAACTAAATAGATATTTTCTTTTATGAAAATTCCACAAAAATTTCAGTCGATTTTTCATATTTTTAGGAAAGTTTTCCGACGATTGTAGGATACATTTTCAGATTTTGAAGCAATTCCAACGAGATAAAATTTTTAGATTTCCTCTGTTCTTCAAAAACTCCAAAATATCGCTGTAGAATATTCATAGTATCTCATTTTCCAGAAATTTTCACTAATTGCCTAGAAAATTGTACTATTTCTGTGATTTTGAAGCAATTCAAACAATTTTTTCCATTTATGAAAATCCCACAGAAATTTCTGAAGAAATTTGAAACTTTTAGGGCTCTTTTCCGACGATTCAAGGATGGATTCCAAGATTTTGGAGAAATTTCATATTTTGAGGAAATTTCGATGAGAGAAAATTTTCAGATTTCCTATTTTTATAAAAAACTGCTGTATTCTTCACAATTTCTGTAGAAAACTTGAATTTTTCTTGGGTCCTCAATTTTAAAGTCTTTTCCTGATTTTCCAGGAATATCCACTTACTATGTAGAAAACAAATTTTTCCATCAATGTTTCAGTCGGTATTTTATGTGTTTGCAGATATTTTCCGGACGTTTTTTTATTTCATTTTCACATTTGAAGGAAATTTTCAGCGAGAAAATATCTCAATCTTTTCCTTTTCATGAAAAACTGCTGTATTCTTCACAATTTCTGTAGAAAACTTGAATTTTTCTTGGATCCTCAATTTTAAAGTCTTTTTCTCATTTTCCAGGAATATCCACTCACTATGTAGAAAACAAAATTTTCCATCAATGAAAATTTTTAAAAGTTTCAGTCGGTATTTTATGTGTTTGAAGATCTTTTCCTGACGATTTTTGAATACATTCTCGCATTTGAAGGAAATTTTAGCGAGAAAATATCTCAAGCTTTTCTTTTTTCGTGAAAAACTGGTGTATTTTTCACAATTCTAGTAGCAAAATTTTACGTTAGCTAATCAACTTTCCAGCTATTTTCCCATTTTTCAGAAATATCTACTAATTATCCAAAAAAATTGTGAAATTTCTGTGATTTTGACAGCTGTCAATCAAACACGTCTACGTCGCCATCTTTTTAAATTCATTCAAATTATTTTATCGAATGAACACCCGACTTAATAGAGCTCAAATACGTGTGAAGTTGTCTTAATCATGACACTCTAGATTATGACAATGTTAACACTATTATTAAATTTAATACAATAAAGTTAATGGTCGAACGACAAGACTTATGATCAAACATTAAACGATTTCAAACCGAAAACCATTGTCTATCTTTATCTAACATTAATAATTTCAATTATAAAGTGAATAGAGACCGAAATAGGAAATTATATAGAATGAAAACATATTTAGTTTTAGTTGTTAAATATAATCTATTCGACTGGTTTCTCTTCCAGGATCTCCAGAGTTTAAATGTAAAGTTCCATTTATATTTATATACATATACATATAGAGTTGTGTGTTTGTATATGTAATTTATCTAAATATATACTATATAGTATATAACTATATGTAGACAAAATATTACATTGAATATTTAGCGGTAAAATTACGACTTCTCCGCCTATCTACGGAACAACTTTACGACCCGTAACGTGTAGATTAAATTGAAATGGTCCCTTCTCTTAGCTATTTTGTTGTTTTTTTCCCTCTTCTCATAACGTTTCTATTAATGCCCTTTTGTATAAAACGTTGATGATGAATAAAATTCGATCTTCAACTGATAAATTGAACACAAAATCAAAAACGATACGGTAATAGACAAAGATAGGAATAATTCTAGAAGGGGACCAAAAACTAAAAAAAAAATTGAATATCTACAAATAAGGGATGATTTATCTAATTCACTTCGATCATTATAGATTATTCGTTAATTTCCGGTATTTGTGTTATTCAATTAAAAGAATTTCGTCTATGTAAAGGTGGATTGTTTTAAGGGTGTGTGTGTGTGTAGAGTTTGATGTTGTCGACAGGGTTTTATAGGGGACGAGGTTGCTAAGGGTGAACGCGTTCCAATATTAACCTCCGGACCCCGGGATGATGCATGTCTGCAAGTGACAGGACTAGAGTTTCGACTATAACTCATGTCAAGAATCAAGCTGTATTATTATTCTATCTTTGTCTAACTTATTATATTGTACGAGATTATTACCTAGTGGACGTGATAAGGGAAGGGAAATTGGTAAAGAAAAAAAAAGAGAGATAGAAAAATAGTCTAGGTGAGGGGAAACTATACTATATAATATGACTCGTATTAAATTATTGCATAATTTCTAAGTATTGGTTCAAGGCCAAACTGACAAGGTTTCAGGAAGCCAATTATCGTTAATTATCATTTCTATACATTATTGATACTGTATTAGAAATTTATATTCAATTAAAATATCTAGAAAATGCCCTGGAAACTTTTATAAAAAAATTTCGAAATTAATTGAAATTAATATAAAAGAAATATTCTCTGAAATATTGGGGTAGAAAAAACAATTGACTTAACAACGGTTAGATATGGCCCGGCAAAAAATAATCTAGCTGAAAGGTCCTGAAATGACAAATTTTACAACAAACTCAAAAATATTGCTCTAAGATCTAAAAAATTCAACAGAACTTAATTGAAATACAGTAGAAACTTTGTATAGAAACATTTTAATCTAAATTACAGTAAAATATTTTGGAAAAATATGAAATATTGTTCGAAAATTCAGCTTTTCAGCAATCTTACTGAACCAGAACAGTTTTCGAGATAATCAATGAAAATTTCTGTATAGCCATAAAATTATGACAGCTGTCAACTCAATACGTATATACATATACGCCTGCGTCCGACTCACACACTTGTCACGTTAATTAGTGTGAACGCACCCTAATCAGACTTAACAAGTCGATTTCATTGCAATGGAATAAATGATGATTAATCTATAATTCGATTTGAGTCCAAATTTCAGTACAATATTCTGAAAAAAATGAGATATTGCTGCAAGATTCAGCGAAAGAATCCAGTTTTTCAGCAATCTTGTAAAAATAACAGACCTAGAATAATTTTCAAGATAATCAATGAAAATTTCTGGGAATTCACAAAATTATG
>JAZBGZ010001760.1:1067-11969 GCA_037414795.1 Stenodera caucasica
TAGACGCAAAATTTGAAATCGAGTAAATGATCCGATTCTAACCTGAATCTTAAATATTCGAGATCGAAATCGAGATCAAGATAGAGATAGGGGTATAGAATCAACCAATTGAGATTCAAGTAGGATTGTATGAATCTATTCCGTTCAAATTATCATCCAATCCAATTCAATTCACTCTATCTTGATAAATGAACAATAAATCTGAAAAATCTCGATTTGAGTCGTTATCATGTCTCTATGATAATTAAATCGAGGTTCACATCTGGATAGAGATCGAGATTAGAATCAGATTGATCCAATTCTAAGCTAGATCAAGATCGGGATCGTTACCAAGATCGGGTTTGATTGAATATTTGTCAGATCAATTAAGATTAGGCGCAAAATTTGAAATCGAGTAAATGATCCGATCCTAACCTAAATCTTGATTATTCAAGATCGAAATCGAGATCAAGATAAAGATAGAATTAGAGTCTTAACCAAGGTTTTTTAAAATTGGATTTGATTTTTTCTATCGAAAAATAATGGAAAAAAAATAACAGGAAAGGCCAAATTATGAAAAAAATCTCTGTTCTGGTATCCAATTTTCTAATTGTCTTCTTATTAATTGCGCAAAATTCGTCACGGAAATTCTAAATTTATTTCCAACATATGTGAGTGAGTCTTTAGAAAATTAAAACAGAAAAAAAAAAAAAACAAAACAAACAAAACGATAATTCATATGTCCTCAAATAATATTCGTCAAGGTTTCCGAGACAAATCCATCTTTATATTCTTATCATAATTTAGAAATTTTTCATTTAGTTTGGGAAATTCGTCCCAAAAAAACAATCCATTTCATTATTCGATTTCTCTTTTGGTTTTTCAGTTTTCGTCGAATAATTGGAAGATTATGCAAATCGTTTAAAAACAAAAATTAAACAACAGAATAATGGGCTTCAATTTTGATCGATGGACAATTTTGAAGATCGTACAATTGGTAATTGTCAAAAATTTCAGTGTTGTTTTTGTATTGAAAATTTTGTTTTTTTCTTCAATTCACAGACTACAGTGATTGGTTGTTTGGCTTTTAAGAGAGTTACAGACGATGAAGCGACACGTTTATTTCTCTATTTACAAAAATTATCACAAGAATGGAGTTTATTGAATAATATAACCTGGGATCGGATCGGATCAGCTGTAGCCGATGCGACTTATGGAGGTTATGTTATAATAACTGCAGCTTTATTAATCGGCCGATTAACCGGGGAATTACCGACTCAGACGCGCATAAGCGAATACATACTTCTAGGTGTTGGAGCTTTACTCTTCATTATACTCGGTATATTTCGATCGATCTCAATTTAATTAGAGATGGGAGTATTGATGTATTTTTTTTTGATGGTCGGATTACAGGAAGTTTGGAATTTGCAGCTCTAGATTCCGTTCCATATAATTTGGTTGATAATGCAGCAATTTTGGGAACGTTGTCGTTATTAACGGCGGCCCTATTTTTATTGGATATGGGTGGGCCGAAAGCACGAAAATTAGTCTCGTCTACACATTCCCAAACGACAAGGTCAGTTAATAATAAAACAATGGATACAAGTCCGATAAAGGATCAACTTTATGATATTGATAAAGAATACGACAATACCGATATTGATAACAATAAAAATAATGATAATAATAAAAAAAAATCAAAAAATGGTCATATTAATGGTTTAAAAATTGATCCAGATGATCGTTATAAAGATAATAGTATTTATAAGAAGATACGTGATGAGAAATTAATGAAAACGTTCGATATTTATGGTAAAGATGCACATCAAGATGAAGATGGTGATGAAAGTGGAATGGATGAATTGCCTCCGAAAATGGAGGAATATTCACCTGTTTGGAGTAAAATACGAAAGGGTAGAAATCGATTTTATGCCGGGAAATTTGTAGAAATGTAGAAAGCGGGCACTATCAAAACCCTAAAAAATTAAAATCAAATCAACTTTGATCAAAGTCTATTCATGTATTTGTTTTTTTTTTATAACTAACATTGATCAAAGTCGATTATTGCTTATTATTATTATTATTATTTTTATTATTATTTTAAGTGCATGTTTATTGATTAATTATTGACTTAATTAGGATTGAATTATTAATTATTGAATTCGATTCCAGATACGTACGCGAAGTTTAATATTATAACGCCATATCAATATAATCGACAATTAAAAATGGAACAGGAACGTTCTCCTAGTGGTCCTGGTGATCCTGGTTATGTTCAATATACAGCCCAACATTGGGGTGAAAGGGAGCAAAAAACACCCCGTCATAGTCCTACGCAAGTATAACGTGTTTACTTATTTTTATTAATAATCAAAAACAAAAACAAAAAAAAAACATAAATAAAGAATTTCAATTTAATTCAATGCAACCCTTAAACCTAATCCTTTAATTTAAATATATAACTGAGTGTTGGGGTGAGTTCAAATTTAAATTGTTAAACTAATGAAGGTTAAGTTAATCTACGGTTAATTTCTGAAATAATCCATGTTATGTAAAAGTGCTTTCATCATTCAGTTAAATCTCAATATAGCCGAAGGTTAGATTTAGCTGCAATTAATTTTAATTTGTGAATATAGTTTTTAATTTAATTAACTGAAAGTTGAAGTAAACTAAGGTTTTTCTATTGCGAGATATAAAAATATAGATAAAATTTCCCAACTCTAAGTAAGTATAATTTTGAGTTTAAGATCATAAATTAAGTTAAATAGACTAAAATCTCAAAATCAACTCTAGTTTTCTATTTATAAATTGTTTGTAAATTAAGGATTAAATTTCGAGATAGTTTCAATCATATCTTGCACTTAAACCTCAAAATAACTGGAGATTAAAATAAATTATTCTTAATTTTTTTAATTTTTGGTCAAATGATTATAATAAACATAATTAATATCAAAATAACTAACTGACGGTTAAGTTACTCTGCTGTTAACTTTTCTAGTGATTAAAATGAATTTCGCTATTCAGTCTTAAAATAACTGGAGGTTAAAATAAGCAATTCTTAATTTTGAAAATTTATAATTTAATTTTATGGTTCAATAACAAAATAACCGGAAATCGCAGTTAATTCTCGAACTTTATAATTAAACCTCTAATTAGCTGACGATTAGATTAAACTTTAGCTAATTATTAGGATTTTGTTGGAGAATTCGTCATTTATTCAGTCAAATTGTAAAATAACTGATAGTTAATTTAGACTGCAGTTTATTTTTTAATGAAACCAAACTAAGTGATGATTAAAATAAGAATATTGCAGTTGAATTCTGAAATAACTGGCGATTAAAATAGAAATTATCCAAGCATAAGTTAAAATAAACTGGAGTTGATTTTTGAACACAAAGTAACTGACGGTTAAAATAAGCTAGAGTTATATTTTCTAGTGATTAGGATAAAAAATTTACTATTCAATCTTAGAACAACTGGTAGTTAAAATAAACTATTCTTAATTTTTCAAATTTTTAGTCAAATGATAATAATTAATATAATTAATATCAAAATAACTAACTGATGATTAAAAAATTTTGTAGAGTTTTGCAGTTGAATCTCGAAACTATCCAAGTGAAATGCAATTTAACTAACTGTAAGTTACATAAACTGGAGTTGATTTTTGAACACAAACTAACTGACGGTTAAGTTAAACTAAAGTTAAATTTTCTACTGATTAAAATGAATTTCACTATTCAATCTTAAAATAACTGGAGGTTAAAATAAGCAATTCTTAATTTTTAAAATTTATAATTTAATTTTATGGTTTAATATCAAAATAACCGGAAATCGCAGTTAATTTTCGAACTTTATAATTAAACCTCTAATTAGCTGACAATTAGTCATTTTAAAATAACTGATAGTTAATTTAGACTGCAGTTTATTTTCAATGAAATCAAACTAAGTGATGATTAAAATAAGAATATTGCAGTTGAATCTTGGAATAACTGGCGATTAAAATAGAAATCATCCAAGCATAAGTTAAAATAAACTGGAGTTGATTTTTCACCACAGACTAACTGACGGTTAAAATAAACTACAGTTATATTTTCTAGTGATTAAAATAAGAGTTTTACTATTCAAACTTAGAATAACTGCTGGTTAAAATGAACTAATCTTAATTTTTAAAATTCATAATTGAATTTTATGGCTTGATATCAGAATCGCAATTAATTCACAAACTTCATAATTAAACCTCTAATTAGCTAATTATTGAGATTTTGTTGGTGAATTTATTTATTAAACTACGTTTATTTTACAATCAAATCAAACTAACTGACGGTTGAAATAAGCTACAGTTAATTTAATAAAATATTTTAATATAAAATACAAACACCAAATTTTACATGCAAATATACGTAAATAGACAATATTTATTGAATAATCGGTATAATTATCAATAATTTTTTGATTACAGTTTATAATAAATTTTACAATAATAATAAAATGAACAATAATAATAATAATTAGATACAGTCGAATAATTAACAAAATAATTATTGATTAGAATATTGTAAATCTTAATTAGATTAATTATAATCGTTATAAATAATGAAATATTTACATAAGAAATTGTGGCCTGAAATTTCATGAAAATTTTGATAATTCCACGAATAATAGAGAATTCCCGGTACTGGCCCCAACCTAATAAAATAATAATAATAATAATCCACAATTTCGAAATGAACCGCGAATTAACGCGATTTACGTATCTCGCATACCTTGTTTGAAATTTTTTAACAATAAATAATAATTAATGAAAATAATAAAAATAAATGAGCAATTTATTTATTATTGATGCCGTATATTGGTCTGTTCCAAATTGATATATTGCCGGACCAATCGAGAAATTTCATGCGCCTGTTCCGTTTGTAATCGTGTAACTCTTTGTTGCAACAAATTACCACATTTCATATCCAAAAATAAGGCTCCATCCTCCGATCGGACTTTCCGCGTCGAAATCACCTCAGCAAACGGCCAATGTTGTATAGTTTCATGTGTTGTCATATCCAGAAAATGAACACCGGTACGATTCAATGCCAAAATATGCTCTTGCCAATTATCAATATCGCCAATAACACGTTTGACTGCAAAAAACGAACTACCAAACAATGGCCAATTACTTAAAACTTGCAGAACGCGATGTTTGGCGCGTGCAACTTGCAAACCGGCCGCTTGGCCCCAAGATGTTTGAACTAAAGCCAACCATTGTGGTGGACGTGGTTCGCGCAACCCCAAAACCGGTTTCGGTAGCAGAAATTTCACTTCTTTGATGCTGGGCGAGTGGTTTAGATCGGCGGCACGGTGTAATAGCGCTGCAATTAACGCCATATCGCGTATAATACTGGGCGGTAAATTTGCCGTATTCAACCTCAACAATAAACCTTCAAGGTAATCGGGGGCGACTTGATTGAACAAAACTTCCGTATATAACGGACTAGCGTCGTGCTTCAACGGATGATACCACACCGATCTGCAGAAGATCAAATAAAACGGCTGTGCGGCCTTGTGTAGTTCGGTTGTAACGTCCAAAATATATTCATCCCCGGCTAACGGCATCGTAAACGCATCGCCTTGGACGATACAATACAGACTGAATTCTTGTTGTTCCGCTTCTAAATTCACCCCGATTAGATTGCAAAGTTCTTGGATAACATCGGAGACGACGGTGCTGCAGCGTGTGTTGACGACACGTTCGGCACCGCCCGGTAAACGGTAAATTTGCCGTCGGGCACTCCGGCCGGCACTGACCGCCGTCACTTCTTCAACTGACGGTACGTTTTTACGGCCGCCACAACGTTGAGTTTTACGTAAATTTGTTAGACAAACCGTTGCTGTACCGTGACAGATTCGACGTCGATCTGAGGCTGCACTCGTTAAATGTTCGGTCAAAAAAGGTAGCAGATTATCGGAACAGGCGAAATAAGCAGCGACAATTGATAATAACCGCCAACTACGTTGACACGATTCCGGTGATTCGGCTTTATTACTAGTTGTTTGTTTCATCAATTGACAGTAGACTTCGTCGCGAAGTTGGCCATATTTATGACAATGCTGCAATTATTATCGATTAATAAAACAATTGATTTATTGATTGATTGATTGGTAATTACCATGAGAACGGTGTAGACGCATTTAACTTCGGACATTTCCGGTGTTAAAGGTAGATCGCCGCAATAACGTAGAATACATTCGAAACATTCGATAGCTAATGGCGCCAATTCTGGATCGTCGAATCTCAATAATGGTCCATCGATGGGTGTATTTTGCCATTTTATTAGATCAGTTTGTTGTTTCCATGTCCATTCTTTGCGCTTTTCTTTCGATTTTATCGAAGAATCCATTTTGAGTAGTTCAAGTCTATAAATTAGAAAAATTTAAACTTAATTAGTAGGAAAAATAGAAAATGAGTGGTTTTGGTGAATTTATGAAATGGAAAACAAGGATCTGTAACGGAAAGTAGCACGTTTTGTTGTTGGGAAATTGTCTACTTTCATGATTATCAGTTTGAAAAAATTCGAATTTAGTTATGTTAATGAGTGGAAAAAATAGGGCGTGAATTGTATGTACTTTTTCGACGACTGAAATCTCTAAAAAATTTTTTCTAAAATCTGAATTTTTCTTTAGGACCGGGTTTGTTCTCTGATCGCCGATTGAGATCTCCACAATAACCTTGATAAAAATGTAAAATTTTAAACGATCGCTAGAATTTTCCAAGGAACTGAAATTTTTTGGGGCCGAGTTTGTTCTCTGATCGCCGGTTGAAATCTCCACAGTTCGCTTAATAAAAATGCAGAATTTTCAACGATTAAAATCGCTAGACTTTTTTAAGGAACTGCAATCGTTTGAAACCGGGTTCGTTCTCTGATCACCGATTGAAGTCTCCACTATATCTTTGATAAAAATGCGGAATTTTCGACGATTTAAGTCTCTAGAATTCAATAAGGAACTGCAATTTTTTTGGGGACGGGTTTCTTCTCTGATCGCCGGTTAAAGTCTCCACAATTTCTTCGATAAAAATGTGGAATTTTCGGCCGTTAAAGTCGCTAAAATCTTAAAATGAATTGCAATTTTTTGGGGGCAGGTTTGTTCTCTGATCACCGGTTGAAGTCTCCACAATTTCTTCGATAAAGATGTGGAATTCTCGACGATTAAAGTCGCTAGAATTTTCCAAAAAAGTGTAATTTTTCAGTGTCAGGTTTGTTCTCTTATCGCCGATTGAAATCTAAATCTAAATCTAAAAATACGGATTTCTCAACGATTTAAGTCGCTAGAATTTTATGAGGATCTGCAATTTATCAGGACCGGATTTGTTCTCTAATCACCGGGTAAAATATCCACAATTTCCTCGATGAAAATACGAAATTTTCAACGATCAAAGTCTCTAGAGTTTAAAATGAACTGCAATTTTTTGGGGCCGGGTTTGTTCTCTGATCACCGATTGGAGTCTCCACAGTACGCTTGATAGAAATGCGAAATTTTCGACGATTAAAATCGCTGAAATTTTTCAAGGAACTGCAATTCTTTAAAGCCGAGTTTGTCTTCTGATCGCCTGTTAAAGTCTTCACAATTTGCTTGATAAAAATGCAGAATTTTTGTCAATCAAAGTCTCTAGAATTTAAAATGAACTGCAATTTTTTGGGACCGGGTTTGTTCTCTGATCACCGATTGAAGTCTCCACAGTACGCTTGATAGAAATGCGAAATTTTCGACGATTAAAATCGCTACAAATTTTCAAGGAACTGCAATTCTTTGAAGCCGAGTTTGTCTTCTGATCGCCGGTTGAAGTCTCCACAATTCTCTCGATAAAAAAGTGAAGTTTTTTGGAAGAATTGCAATTATCCGTGTATTTTCGTCCACCATATTTATATTATTGCTACACCGCTGAGTTCTTGAATTTTAATAGCGAATCTCAACCTACTTTCAATTGAACATCTGTCTTATTTCATTTTCATTTTTTAATAAATGAAATTAAGTACAGTCTATTCATAGAGGTATGAATTTTAGAATAGATTCTTCCGGCAAGTTTCATGTTTGATCGTCTATTAAAATCACCGCAATTTCTCATGAAAATCAAGTCAAACATCGCACAAATTCAAGACTAAAGCATACTAATGATTAGTGACTCTTCAGTGGCGTAGTAATGCACAAAAACTGGCGGGTTTCTTCTCTAATTGATCATTGAAGTCTCCACGATAATTCGCTAAAAACACACAATTTACTCCGCCATTGGATCAATAATGAATCGCAACCTGAATAGCCACATGTTGTTACTTTTTTTTTTCATCAATCAAAACAAAAAACTCATTAATAATTATAATTATCATCAAACCTGCTATTTCGACGACTGCGCTTCAAAATTAAGCCCATGACTCAAATTCATCTTTTCGTTTCAAATTTTTTATGAGCGAAACTAACCGAAAATCACAAAAACTATTCACTAGTTGACGGTGTATCATCGACTAATGCAAAAATTTCGGTTCCAATTCCCCCGAAAATCACAAATGTGAAGATTTCGCTTTCATTATTCCCATTTTAAGTGCAAACTATTTCAAAAAATAATATTCCACCTTGCCTAATGTCGTTTTAATTATTAATTAAAATCAAACAATTAAAGTTAATTTAATGGGAAGAGATAGCGTTGTTGGTTATTATTATTCTTCATGATTTTATAACGAAATCGGATGAATTCTTCTATACCGTAAAAACATATGCTTTCTAATTTTTCATAATAGCAAACGCGATAGAATATCACGATAGAAGAAGAAGAAAGGGGAATGATTGTAACAATTCCAACATCATACGCTACAATAATTATGAATAATTATATTTTAATTAGAGGGAAATATATTTTTTTTGAAAACTCACTCTGAACATTGTCGGAAATTATGCAAAGCGAACTGCATCAATGAATATTTCCCATTTGGAGGAGGTGGTGAGCTTGGCGATTGGGTCCGCTCGTTGCGACCCCCCGATATTGGGGATGAAGCCGCCGGATGTAGTTGTTGTTGTTGTTGGGGTGGTTGTTGTTGATCTTGTTGTGATTTTTTTGTCGTTATTTCCATTTTTTCCGCAATCTGGGAACGTGCCGGCGATGATAGTTTCGTCTGTAACTAATAAGAAAATTAATCGAATTAGCGAATGACTTGTTTGGCTATTGATATTGAAATCTCCACTAATCTGAGTGAATTTAAATTCAGAAATTCTAACGGTTTTCGAGAAAAAAGTGGATTTTTCGAAAAAACCTATTGGAGTTGGTTTCTTGTTCTACTATTGAAGTCCCCAGGATCTCCAATCTTCATTCTTCATAGAATTGTGTTATTCAGAAACAGTTGGACTAATTATTGAAATTTCTGAAATTATCTTGACTTGGACGCAAAAATTGTGAATTTACAGAATTTCCCAAGAAATTCAAACAAAATAATGGATGCAGGTTACTTTCTTGATTGAACATCGAAATCTCCATAATTTCATCGAATTAAAATTGTTTTTAAAATTATTAACTAGCCGCAATCAATTAGAATGCTAATTATACAAAATTTTCATGACTTTCCACAAAAAATTCGGCCAAATTATGCAAGATCATTCGATATAATTGAAGAATAAGTAAAAAATATCACAAATTTACATTAATTAATTTTTTTAATCCTATAATTATTTCTATATCAGTTCAAATGATATCTATAGTTAGATGTCAACATCCTGTCTTTAACAACAAGAAAATTATAAAGTTCATATCCAATAATTATTAATTACGAAATAAAAAAAAAATAAAAAAGTTGTAACATTAATGGAAATTGATAACTAGGTAATGCCTCAAGGTCTAAACTGGAAACCTTGAAAGATATGTAATAAAAAACAAGAAAATTGTTAATATCATGAACTTAATAATGGAAACTGGAGCGAAATGATCTTGTTTTGTGAATTATAGAATTAACAGCTAATTTCTCTATACTTCCGGTTGAATAGTTGAAGGATAATTGAGTCCGTCTATTAAAATTGTTGTAATAAACTGTTACTTCCCTAATCGACTATTGAAGTCTCCATAATTATCATTACATTACAGAATTGAGGACAATAGGACAAGGATTTTCCAACATTTCCGATTTTCTTTTGGTCAAATATTCTGGCCAACGATCAAATAGTGTTGAGATTATTGCAATTTTGTTTGAAAATTCGAAAAAAAACTGAATGGGTTACTTTCCTAACCGGCTATTGAAGTCTCCACGATTTCTACTATTATAATAGTAAAACAAGTATACAAAATACTCAATTAACATGGACGTTATAATCGAGTTTAGGGTGAATTCGATAATTTCCGGTTTTGTTTTATTTTTTTTTTGGACTTTCTAAGATAGATTTAATCGGACTCTTCTGTCACAGATTGAAATTTTTGGGTGGGATTTCAAATACTCTTATTCATCAAAGTGGGTTACTTTCCTCATCGACTATCGCAGTCTCCAAAATTTTCATTGGATTTATTCAACACTAGTTATTAAAATGTTTACTACTTTTATTAAGAGCAATAGAAAAAGGTTTTCTTCAATTTTTGACTGAAATCGACTATTGGAGTCTCCACGATTTCTATTCAAAAATTGAGTAAAAACTGGAAATTATCCATCTTAAGATCAATAAAATAAAAGAGCAAAGCTGTTTCTCCAGAACTGAATCAATCAATTCAATAACTTCCGGTAATTATTTCTGCATTTCTGATTGTTGATCATCAATTGAAATATCCCGGAAATTATCAGTGAAACTTAATTGCATTGTGGAAAAAGAATATTTTACTAACTGACCACTAATGTCTCCACAATTATAGTTGGAAATATTGGAAAAAATATACAGTAATCATTTTATGAATTTGAAGATTCATCGCCATAA
>JAZBGZ010001763.1:0-13366 GCA_037414795.1 Stenodera caucasica
ATTGTAACTTCAATGAATCAATAAAGACTCGAATATAACCAAAGTAACTTTTTTCTGAATTCCATATGAAATACATCCTGCTAATCTATGTCAATGACCTTCCTATTGAGATTAACAAAGGGCACAGAAAAATGCGCTCCCAATCCTAACTAGTGTGCTAGAGCAAGATTGTGGAGCATAATAAATCACAAGTGCCACTATAAAATTGTTGCGCAAGCGACAAATAAAGACCTGAGAACCTGCAAGATTCAACAGAGTACAGCACAAGTTTGCATACGCGATATCAAGAGCTAGGATCCTGAATAGTTGGGTAGAGCCACTTCAAACACGATTGCGTATGCGTTGAATCAAAAACTAAGATCTTGCAAGATTCAACAAAATTCAAAAATTTTGGCGCGAAAGTGGGTTAGAATCGGCACTACTATACTACTAATCTGCATCCTTTCTTGCTTCAAATGTATAGAATAAACATCCTTTCCAAGATCTATGATACAGGATATTGCATATGTTCGCTGTATCATTGGTTCCATTCATAGATAAAAAAAGCGAATAATTATTTGTTGTATTATTGTGAGGTGAATATGAGTTGATAGAATATTTCTGATAATCAATGTTTTTTAGAATGATACGTGTTGAAAATAAATCGCAAACAGCAGCAACCTGTCCAGAATTTTTCGCAACAGATGTATGGTCATTCGATAATACAAATATACAAGTTTATACAAATCATTGATAGATAATGATCGTGAATAATTTTGTTTTGATATTATGAGAATAAATAGGAATAGATATATTGAGAATTATATAATGGAAATACGTCAATATATCAAGAAAGAATCTTGAAACGATACCAAAAGCAAGATAACAAATAATATTTTATACATTACATAAATGCCTACAATTAATTAGTATTGATTATATATTGATTATATGAGGAACTTCTCAATACTAAGATATACACCACTGAGACATTCATGGTCATTCAGCTTACGTTTATTAACATATTTATCAAGAATGCTGTCATTTGTATAATAATAATAATCACAACATCAGAAACAACAACAACAAATGAAGATGCAAAAATTTGAATACTCTGCTTCATATAGATTCCTTTGTTTTTTTTCTCTTTCTATCATTTGACAGAAATACTGTAAGGGAACGTGTTGGTTTGTATTATAAGTGTTGATTAATCAATTAATCAAATAATTGAATCAAAGAAAATAAATTCAGATTACGAATACAGCGCCATCTAGTCTTGAATATATGTGAATGTCTTAATACATAAATTTGAAGAAATCTTAAACAAATTAAATTATGATAACGGAAGAAAAAGAATTGCCCATTTAGGTATACTAGTCTGCCATTTTCAATATGTATATTTAGATAGATGTATTGATTATTGAAAAATTGTATTGTATTCAATAAGCATAGAAATTGTATTTAGCTAAAATCCTCAATAACCAACAACATTTCAATGATTATATAAGAGTTGATTAACATTGTGATTTTGCTCTATCCAAAAAATTTCGTCCGAACAAACAAGTCTGGCCTTATATTTTGGAATCATTAAGCACACTTTTCCCAATTCAAATTGAATTTTTAATTATAGAATTTGTTATCAATAATTATGTTGCTAAAAAATATTGTTCAGTTGCATTTAGTTTGTCCAAGCTGATTTATATTTATATTCAAACAAAAAACCTTACTATTGATTGAATCAAATAGTACAATAGGAAGTACTGTCTGAGATAAAAATGAGACTAATTTTGTAGTCGGGTTCTATGTTTATTTATTTATACTTAATTACAGCTTGTTATTGAATGTGTTGTTTCCGTAAAATGAATGAGAAATTTTCATTATTGAGATAATGAATATTTTAGCTTATTATTTTATCATAACACAGATTGTTTAGATTTATCTGAGTCGCCACATAGTATATTTGAGTAAACGTGGAGACTGTGTGGGTCTTCTTATTGTCAAGATTCAAATTCAAAATCATTATATTTTCGAATTCAAACTACTGTATAAATTATTCGTATGTTATCTTACTTTTATAATTATGAATTGACTAATAAAATCAATTGTTTGAAAAAACTTGCATTTTCATTATTTCACTCTCCCAATTATAAATAATGTATCGCAAACTATGATTGGATTTTTTGATTTTTATTTGTTTTGAAGACGACATTTGAATCTTTATATTGTCGGTAATAATTACCCTGGTGTTGATAACAATTAATTAGTCGTTTTTCTCCATCGAATCAAAAGTAAGTACTTCTCAATACTTCACTTGATTGTCTTCAGTTATTTTGATAGGTATCTTTCAATTTGATTTTCATTATTTTTGCGTTATTCTGATTCACTTTGTATTTATTTTCTATTTCACTATTGTAATTAATTGAAATTATTGGATAGATAATTAGAATCATGAATAAGTAATAGAATGATGATATTAATAATGATAATGATAGAAAAAATGATATTTATAATAATATTCCAGCTCTGCTCTATAGAGTGAGCATAGTCTGATTTGAATGATTTAGCGGTTGTGATGGTAACTCGATTCGAAATTTCATTTTATTTTAATCATAAAATAAAAATGGTAAAATATGTATTTTGGAATTTAATTAAAATGATCATCGTAAATATATAATCCGATTGATATTGTAGCGATGAAGTATGTCAAATATCGAATTACTGGTTGTTTTATTAATGAGTGAGTTTTCTCATTGTTTGAGGTTACGTTGATTTTTGTGTCAATTGATATTGATATCATTTTTCAATAATTTGTTCTTTGCAGAAACTTGTATCAATGACTTATTGTGATTGTGATCGTGAGAAAGTGGAAGAGAGAATCTTATAAACCATCAATAGCACCAGACGAGATAGTATTGCCCACTTGTTGATTGCTCTGATAATGAATGATTAGATTCAGTAGCTAATATATTGTTAAACAATTAACCAAAAACAAACACAGTTACCAAATCGTCAGCAGAATATTGGTTAAATAAATGCAATGTTCATAATGATAATGGGAATGATGATGTTGGATATATTGAAAATGTTTCGTGTATAACAATCTTCAATTTTGCAATATCATGTCCTAAAACTATCAGAAATTAGCAAATCATCTCAAATAAAATGCTATTTTGTTACATTTTATCGAAAAACTGTCAAAAACGTCAAAATCCGGCAAAATTATTCACAGTCTCACAATATAACACAATAGAACGGCGAAAACAATCAATTACGTGTGGAACAGTCTTCAACTTCGCAATATCATGTCTTAAAACCATCAAAAATCAGAAAATCATCTAGAATGAACAGCTACTTCCCGGAATTCTATAGCAAAAACTTACAAAAACCACGGAATTTCTTGAAATTTGCAATAACTTAGCAATACATTGCCGAGAAAGTGATCAAAAACCATACATTCTTGTGTAAAAACTAATTATTTCGGTACATTTTATCAAAAAAAATGTCAAGAACGTCAAAATCCGGCAAAATTATCCACAGTCTTACAATATATTATAAAAAAACCAACAAAAACGACCGATTTCGTGAAAAACATGCTTCAATTCTGCAATATCATGTACTATAACTATCAAAAATCAAGAAATCAAGTGAAATAAACAGCTATTTCGCAAAATTCTTTAGCGAAAACTGACAAAAACCACAATATTCGGTAAAATTATCCACAGTTTCACACAAGATTGTGGAAATAACGAACAGAATTCACAAAATTTGTATTAAACATGCTTCAATTTTGCAATATCGTGTCCTATAACTATCAAAAATCAGGAAATCATTCAAAATAAACAGCTATATTGCAAAATTCTGTAGCAAAAAGTTACAAAAACCACGAAATTTGGTAAAGTTAGCAATTATTTAGCAATAGATTGTCAAAAAAGTGATCAAAAACCACAAATTTCAGTCTAAAAACTAATTATTTCGCTACATTTTATCAAAAAACTGTCAATAATGTCAAAATTCGGCAAAATTATCCACAGTCTCACGATATACTGTAACGTACCGTTTTTGAGGCGCACCGTTTTTACAACGCAGCATGTCAACCGAGCGCCAGCGCCAGAATGCCGTACTGCGCGCTAGGGCGCCTGCGCCGGGAGAAGGGCTATCAGTTCAAGCCTTTTACTATAAAAGTCGGCTAGTACGACCGCAGATCATCACTTTCTAATCCAAGCTCCATTGTACCATTTCGCTGTGGTTCGTTGACGACCGAAATATTATCCTGATAACCTGAACTTCGCGGTGGCTTGTGGCGACCGGAGTTACCTGACCGAATTCCGCTGTGGTTCGTTGACGACCGGAATTATAAACCTGAATTAACCTGAACTCCGCGGTGGCTTGTGGCGACCGGAGTTACCTGCTGTATTCTGCTGTGGCTCTTCGGCGACCAGAATTTCCATTTGTTTTATTCTGCCGTGGCTTACTGGCGACCGGAAGTTATCCTATTATTTTATTGTTTGCTTTGTATATATTTGTAAATAACCGTATTTTTAATAGAATAATTATCAAACTATCCGAGTATATTTCTCACTTAGTAAAAGTGAGTGGCGCCCGAGAAACCGTCCGAGTAACTCCCTGTATAAACGTGCCCTCTATTCTCTGGCCAGCAACAACCCGGGCAAAAAGGTTGTTACAATACCATAAAAAAACGTACAGAAACGACCGATTACGTGTAAAACATGCTTCAATTTTGCAATATCATGTCCAAAAACTATCAAAAATCAGAAAATAAACAGCTATTACCAAATTTCTGTAGCAAAAACTCACAAAAACCACAAAATTTGTTGAATTTAGCAATTATTCAGCAATATATCGTCGAGAAAGTGATCAAGAACCACAAACCCTAGTGTAAAAACTAACTATTGCGCTACATTTTATCGAAAAAACTGTCAGAAACGTCAAAATCCCGCAAAATTATCCACAGTCTCACGATATAACGAAAAAATAACGGAAAAAAACGTCCAATTTTGTGTGGAGCAGGCATCAATCATGCAATATTATGTCCTATAACTATCGATAATCAAAAAATCATCCATAATAAACAGCTATTTTGCATAATTCTGTAGCAAAAACTTACGAAAACCACATAATTTGGTTAAATTAGCAATTATTTAGCAATATATTGTCAAAAAAGTGATCAACATCAACAAAGTGTGGTGTAAAAACTAATTATTTTGCTACATTTTATCAAAAAAATATCAAAAACGTCAAAGTCCGGCAAAATTATCCACAGTTTCACGATATAGCACAAAAAAACGCACAAAAACGTTCATTTTCGGGTGAAACAGACTTCAATTTTGCAATATTATGTCCTAAAACTATCAAAAATCAAAAAATCATTCAAAATAAATAGCTATTGTGCAAAACTCTGTAGCAAAAACTTACGAAAACCACAGAAATTTGGTGAAATCGGCAATTTCTCAGCAATGTATCGTCGAAGAAGTGATCAAAAACCACAAATTTTAGTTAAAAACTAATTATTTCGCTACATTTTATCAAAGAAACTGCCAAAAACCTCAAAATCCTGCAAAATTATCCACAGTCACACGATATAACACAAAAAAAACGCACAAAAACGATCAATTTCGTGTGAAACAGGCTTAAATTTTGCAATTTTTATGTCCTAAAACTATCCAAAATCAGAGAATCATCTAAAATAAACAGCTATTTGCAAAATTCTGTGGCAAGAACTTACTAAAACCACAAAATTTGGTGAAATTAGCAATTATTTAGCAATATATCGTCGAAAAAGTGATCAAAAACAGTAGTATATTAGGGCCGATTCCAACCCACTTTCGCGCCAAAATTTTTGAATTTTTTGAACTGTGCAGGATCTTAGTTTATGATCTGATGCATGCGCAGGAGTGTCGACGCCTGCATATTAATGTTTAAAGGGGTTCCTGTGAACTGTGCAGGATCTTAGTTTTCAATTTTTGATTCTGCACATGCGCAAGAGTTCTTTGATATGGTTTGATTAACTGCTCAGAAATATAGTTATATTTATTGTACGATCTAAGCACCATGTTTAGATAGAACGGGGCATATTTCAAGTCATTTATTGGATTAATTTTGATACGTGTACTTCATTCGTATCAATGAGTACGCATGTATCAGTCTTACTCCATATGTTGCTGTGCCTTAGCTGATCAGTACTTGATCATGATTATCCGTTTAGTCAGACCGATTGCTCCTAGACCCCTCTCCTCACACCCTTCATCTTTCTTTACCTCACTTTCCCCTTTTGTTTTTTTTATTCTATCTCTCTTTTCCGATGTCTTTTTCTCGTTCTCTTTTTTCGTTCACCTTTTATTTGCTCATACTTTTCTCTCTCATCATCACTTTGTATGGAAACATCCTGTTGTGGATCTTCCCACGTTAAAGTGCTTATTATAGAAATTCCTAAGTTCAGAAACCTACTTTTCACAGCGCATTTTTTCAGAGTTCAACACCTCAAAGTCTTCCCATATTGATACATCATCTTCGCAACCTAAGGATTTTAATCCCTATATAATTTGCATCTAATCTCTGATGCATTCATTGAGTTCAATAATTCACTACAGAAAACATGTCGTTATCTTCAAATAAAATGAACATTATAAGTGATGTGTTGTTGGATGGAGAACAACAACAGCAACAACAACGGCGACAGCAACCAGCGACATCAGGGGTAAGAATAGTTTATATCTCTCCTGTTATTTTTCTTCTTTTGATAATTCATTCATTTATCTATCATTGTATTCCAATCGATTATATCAATTCTTTACTTTTGATTGTTTAGTATACGAATGAAATGATCCTCCAATCTAGTATGTGCCCGAAGATCAACAAAACTTCGCAGCAAGCTTTTGTAAGAGCATTTTCATTCAATAATGATCAAATATCACACTAATCATAATTTGATCTCAATAGCTGGATATACGGGCTGAGCTGATGTCTTCAGTAGACAGCTTCAAGAGCTTCGCAACACCACCGCCACCCCAAAAATTTTTTACCCCGTCAAAAGGAAAGAACCTTAAAAAACTGTTGGGTATCGCGAAGTGAGTGGAAAGTGAGAAAGAAGGAGATGCGCTCGCGTGCAGTTCCCAAAGTGAGTGCGGCGACATCGGGGATAAGGCGGAAACCCTATATAGGGATTTTGCTAAAAAAATTAAGAGTATGGTTATCAGCAAAAATAAAAGAGATAAAATATTAAAAGGCAAGTTAAGAAGTCTGGACGCTGAAAAGCTTTAAATTGAGAAAGAGCTGCAACAGACCACCAAAACCAAAGCCAGATTGGCAAAGCTTACCGCGAAACTCACCTAAAAATGTAATACTTATATAAAATAATGATAAATTTTTATGATTTTGAGTTCAAGCAGTGTTTCACTTATCCTAGCAAACATTGACACAATCGATCATATAGGAGTCAATATATCAGAACCTACCTGATAATTAGATAAATACGTGCAATCAATAACAAATGATGAACTCTAAGGATCTGTTTACATGCTCCCCATGCATCTCATGCCCTTCAGGTACTCTATATTATACTGAACACTCTAAATCAGCATCGTCTCAGCTATATTAATTATGACTAATATTCTGCTGCTTGTAATATAGATTGATAGCACTATCAACACACAAATTTATTGAACCATTGATTCAAATGATAATGAATAAGGCAAACAGATAAACTAACAGAACAACAAAATCACACAAGCTCCACAGTTTGATCATCCATTTAATGATTACTGTCGATTTCTCATCAATAACACATGCCCACTCTCCATCGGCGATAGTACACTACGCATGACTTGAGAATCGCTGAGCTCATCAGATCACAATTCATGCCGCAAATTGTCTCTTTATCTAAATAATCGCTCATCTCAATAACGATCATCATTTGAGCATAAGCAAGTTGTGTAGTGCTATACGGGTGATTAATAATCATGGAAACAATAACGATACTTAGTAAAAATGTGTTAAAGTTAGTACGTGAATATCTCAATCAAATTAAATTGATCCAAGAAGCCGATAGTCTTCTGTTGTTTATTAATGAGACCATACAAATAATTCGCAAGGCTATAAAAATCAAAATACATGAAGACAATAATTTGGAGAATTCACTTTCGCTTGAGTCTGGTCTATCATACTTCAAGTGTTATTGCTTGAGACTTAAGAATATCAAAAAGAAATTATCGGTAAAATCTGGTCAGGGACTATCGAGAGATAATGAGAAAGCAGATAAATGTCGAAATATTTATTGGGAAGATATTGAATCTTGTTTTAATGGGAGACTTCGGACAGGATTTATATCAAACATTGACATCAAGGATCCAATAATGTTCCTCAGAAAATCTTATGAATCTTCTTGTTGCAAAATTGAAAACGAGCTCAAAAGCTTATTATTGAAAGTAAACGTGACGCTGTCAGCAAATTTCATCAAGCCGCAGAGCGGTGAAGTTGAACTCAAGACATTCCCCACTTAAAATGAGCTAATCGATCAATCAACAAAATTAAAAGGGTGGTATCAAGAGAATGTTCGAAGTAAATTGATTAAAAAGCTTGAAGAATTTGCTGAGAGAGATTCAGGGTGGGCTCTACTAGAGCTGTTGGGGATGAAAGTGAACATCAATACGTATGATCCATTCAAATTTGGATATTCTACTCATGTCTCTGTTTCAGATTTCATTGAAGAGAAGCGAGCAGTAATCAATGGGCATAATAATAATAAATTCTGCTTCCTTTGGGCAGTGATATCCGCTTTGCACCCAGCAGCGCATCATTCTGAGAGAAAGTCATCTTATCCTTATTTTAAAGATGTTCTCAAATATGAAAATCTTACTTTTTCCGGAACATTTGAAGCTATTGATAAATTTCTGATTTTTAATTGTTCTTAGACATGATATTGCAAAATTGAAGCCTGTTTCACACAGAATTAATCGTTTTTGTGCGTTCTTTTGTGTTTTATCGTGAGACTGTGGATAATTTTGCCGGATTTTGACGTTTTTGACAGTTTTAGTGATAAAATGTAGGGAAATAATTAGTTTTTACACCAAAATTTGTGGTTTTTGATCACTTTTTCGACAATATATTGCTGAATAATTTCTAATTTTACCGAATTCCTCGGTTTTGTAAGTTTCTGCTACAGAATTCTGCAGAATAGCTGTTTATTTTAGATGATCTTCCGAGTATTGATAGTTATAGGACTTGAGATTGCAAAAGTGGAACCTGTTTCTCAGAAAATTGATCGTTTTTGAGCGCTCATTCAAATTATATGGTAAGACTGTGAATAATTTTGCCAAATTTTGACTTTTTAGATAGTTTTTTTGGTAAAATGTGGTGGAGTAAATAGTTTTTACAATGAAATTTGTGGTTTTTGATCACTTTTTCGACAATATATTGCTAAATAATTGCTAATTTTATCAAATTTTGTGGTTCTTGTGAGTTTTTGCTACAGATTTTTGCAAAATAGCTGTTTCATTTGAATGATTTACTGATTTTTGGTGATTTTATTTCATAAGATTGCAAAATTGAAGCCTGTTTCACACGAAATTGATCGTTTTGTTCGTTTATTTGTGTTATATCGTGAGACCGTGGATAGTTTTGCCGAATTTTGACGTTTTAGACAGTTTTTCCGATGAAATGTAGCGAAATAATCAGTTCTTCCACTTAAATTTGTGGTTTGTGGAAAACCAGTTATTTCGCTACATTTTATTGGAGAAACTGTAAATTCGTCAAAATTCGGCAGAATTATTCACAGTTTTACGATATAACACAAATAACGCACAAAAACGATCAATATCGTCTGAAGCAGGCTTCAATTTTGCAATATCATGTCCTACACCTATCAAAAATTGGAAAATCATCATGTTGATGAAATTATGAAAGCCAAAGTCAAACTTGGAATGGGCTGCAAAGGGAGCTTAAACGATGCGACCGTGAAAAAGCGTAGACGTGCGGCAAAATGTGGTGGAAAGATGTCATTCAAGCAGCTCACTGACAAGGCACGTGCTTCATTGAAAAATAGAAAGTTCAAAAGCATAGGCGTTGCATATTGTTGTCAAGGCGACGAAGTCATCGCTGAGAAAGAGAAAAGTCAAACCATCACGTGTTATTACAATTCCAAAAACTGGTGGCATCTCACCTCTGATACCATATTTGCCGCCTTGGGAGCATTAGGATCATCAGGCAGTGGTGTTGCTGCAATTGGGAAGACAATAGGTACAGCCAAGTCTGCTAGAAATCAACTAAAAGAAAGTCCAAGACATAATCAAAAGATGGAAGACATATCACTAGGCAAGAAGACAGGCAGCGGCATGTTCCTAAAACCATATCATTCCGGATATGGTCTTTTTTTAGGACCAGCAAGGTCTCAGATGAGCACCCCATAAGGCTTCCAAGACGAGCTCTTACTGACGTAGATCTTCGTAAATATGCTAAGAAACTACAGATCATCAATTTCCGAGGAGTATTCATGCGAGATACACTACCGAGATCAGGACCCCGTTCCAAAGAATGTGGTATTATTAATTTGGATAGTAATGGAGGGCCAGGTACACACTGGACAGCTTACATAAAACATGGCAATAGTGCTACATACTTTGATAGTTTTGGTGACTTGAGACCACCTATCGAGCTAATCAGGTATCTTAGAGCCAAAGGCCCTTGCAACATCATATACAATCATACGAGCTTCCAATCATATAAAACATTGATCTGTGACACTTATGTCTGAAGTTTTTGAGTCAATATAATAGACAATGATGTGAAGTATAACAGTTAGTATGACTTTAGCTTTGATCGCCTCATTAAACTACAGTGATGTCTTATACCTTCACGCTCTCGGAAACAAGCTCTGTTTTGAGCACAAGATATTATCAATCCATAGTATTCAGTTATAATCACTATGAATTGGGGCTCAATAATTGAGAAACATACAACTCCTTTCCTTATATTGATAGTACGAACAATAAGTTTCATTATATATCACAGAGCGGAAGAGAGACTATTATCGAGAATCCTGAGGGCTCTTATAAAATTGATGATATTAACAAGTTTCTCAATAGAGAACTTCTGATTAATACAGCGAAGAAATCCAATGGAATGGTTCACAAAGATGAAGTAAAAAAAAGAAAAACTTTCGAGTCAGCACATCCCTTCCTCATAATTAGGGGTAACAATAATACCTTAAAAAGTGAACTAAAATGTACTTTGGAGATTGACTTCACAAAAAAACAATCGATTGGTAGCCTACTCGGATTTGATGGAAAAAAGCTCAATGCCTGACAAAACGACTGCCTATTGTTTGATCCTCCATGATCGAATTGCCAAGTATATTCCCACAAAAAGTGCCGCTAGAGTTTTGACATAGAAGAATTAAGTTAAGCTTGAAGAGCTCAATATCATAATAAATGTGAGGAGTTACTCAATAAAACAAGTATATATATCTTGAACAATGTTTCATTTATTAATATAATTATTGTTCTAAAATAGAGTACAGCAGAGAAAGAGTCTCTTTGTAATCCTTCAATTTTATGGAAGGCCAAGAGGCAGAGTCAGGTCCACACAACCAACCCAAAACAGATCCAGGATATTGTTCTGACCTTGTGATATCGCCTTTTATCCAGTCCAGAATTCTGAAATGCTGCTCATTTTGCGCTGGCTTAAAACTATATGTCAGTTTCAAAAAATTGATTGCATTGATAGCAAGCCTCAAAGCCTTAGCGTTGGCCAGATATGCTGCATCACAAATCATTTTATCAAGGCAAACGTCCATTTCCACGTAATGCTTGGAAATGTTACCCACAGGATAGTATAAGTGTGATGTGCCACGGACATTACACTTGGATAACAGCTTCACCATACAACCTTTATGCGATGGGTCATTTTTCATGGATGTCGCGACAGGAGGTTCTCCAAACCTTTTGTGCTCAAATATTCAAAGCCCTTCTCTTTACATATATCGAGGACCTCCAAAACATAGTCATTCAAGTTTCGTTTTCGCTGCAACAACTCACAAACATATTCTAAACTCCTTGTGGATTCACATCCGGGTATCTATTGGAACACAGCATCGAGAATTATGAAGTCCGGCTTCTCTAACAAGGTCTTAGCAGCAATATGTGTGTCACAAGCACTAAAAGCACTCTTGAGATGATATTCGTATACAGGTTCTGAAGCGGCTTGAGCCTCTAGCCCAACTTCTTTTATTGAACACATCATTATGCAATGTTGTCGCAGAACTGTCTCTTATACTCTTTGTCTCGATTATATCATGAGCACCCCACTCCCCTGTTGAGGTATCACCACGGTTTTGTATCAGTCTGACATTTTAGGAGCATCCTTGTTGAGCCCTTCGATTTTCTTATGAGTTACTTATCGCCGTTACTTTCTTTCACGGTATACGCATAGATTTTGGATCTCAGCCCAACAAACTTTTGCATTATCCTCCCATTATTCTCGTCTTTCATTAGTCCAGGGATCTTTTTATTGAGTGGTTTGATATCAAAAATGATGTTCTTCTCATAATCAGATGTGTCAAAACGGTCACTATCTTTTTCAATATATTCATAAATATTCAAGTTTTGGAAGTTATAAATTAGACTGTCTGTGTCAGTATGAAGTAATTTCGCATTATTGCAGAAAGTCTTTGATATATAATTATAATGAAACTCATACAGAAAAATCTTTGATAGATACAATATGCTGAAGCCCACATATATTGGTTCATTTAGATATATCTCGAGCTTATTCATTTCAACAGTGGCCATATCATCATCAAATATAACTGAGCTATGGAAATTAGGCAATTAGCGATCGAACACTCCAACGACCATCCCATTTTGTTACTAATCGAATATCTCAGTGTTTATGTACATTCTTCATACATTTACCATAGATTGCGTTGTTTATTAATTTATAGAAATCTTTCTCGAAATCATTTTTGGACTGTTGTCTCAAGTTTGTATTCAAATCAACATATTCCTTCAACCATTGTGACTGCTGAACTTTAAGACCCTATGTAGTCTACTCAATTTCATACCATAATCAACGTACATTTTCAAATTTCTGTAATGTACAATGAAGTTGAGCTTGGGAGATAGTGTGAGGAGTAGCTTCTTTGACGTATTTCTTGACATTGGTGGAATCATATGTTCGGGTGCAAGTGGCAAGTCACTATGTGAGTGGTGTAAGTGTAACGGATATTCTAAATCACACTCTATAATGTAACCAACATCAGAGTTATCAGGTGTGTTGAGGATCTCAGAAACATCAAAGTTGTCTAAAAACTCGAACTCGCCATATGGCAGATACTCGGACATTGCAGCTCCATAAAGATTATTGACATCAAAGTACA
>JAZBGZ010001765.1:0-13307 GCA_037414795.1 Stenodera caucasica
CCTGTCTCAGTACCCAAGAGAATTATAAATTTCCCCAAAAAAAGCCCAAATAAAAAATAGTACCCGAATTCGTATATTCTTCAAAATTGCGCCAAATTTTCAAGAGAATTTTGTCCTAAAATGAGTTTTATAAAAGCGGATTCAATTCGAATGGTTTCATCGATAAAACATATTTAATTGTGAAAATTCAGTATCCGTACATTTTGGGAACTACAATTTCGGTGCAAATTTCTCTCTTGGTGTCAAAGGAAACTCGTAGGGATCGTTTCCGCTCTCGATAATCCATCCTGTTCCTGATCCGGCATTTCGGATGACTTTCACGATTCCTTTCGCCACACTTTCGAGCCTAAAAATGTTCAACAAAACAGAATCGAAATTTTTGATCGTGATAAAAATTTGAGTTGCATTACGATTGTGACGGTTTCGCTTTGAGTGTATCCAGAAGTGTTTCGCCATAGTCGTCTCTTAGGCATTTGTCGCCGATTTTTTTGTTCAACAGAGCATCGGTAACGCCAAGACAAATAGTTATGACTTTAATTTTGGTCCTTTGGTAATGCATTTGATCGCCCCATGCTTTACTCATGCCGAATATAGCGAATTTCGTGCCGGTGAATATTGGAAGCTCCTTCAACGGTTCGATAGCACCAATCGAATTCATATTGATTATAACGCCATCTGGGCCTGATTTGTATTTCTGGAGGTACTTCTCTAATCCTAGCAGCATCCCATGGATGACGCTTTTCTGAAATTCGATAAGTCAATAATCTGATCAGATTCAAATCGAAAATTTACAAGATTATACTCGACTTCCCTCGTCCAATTCTTATCGTCCAGGATACTGGCGCAATTGATTAAAATATCAATATTGTTGAATTTATCGATAGTTTCCTTGAAAGCGTCTAAAAATAGAATAATTATTCATCTGTGATAAGATAATGATGAGGAAAGAACCTTCGAAACTTTGAATATTCGCAACATCGGTTGAAACAAAAATCACCTTGTTCGGCCCAAATTCTTCCGTGATTTGATCGACGGCTCTTCGGCCGTATTTCTCACTGACATCAACCAATGCTACACCCTGAAATTTTGGAAATTCGTCAATTCACATCGAAATATTCGTCGCTAAAACTCACTCTCAATCCATTCCGTAATAATTCCTTAGCATAAGCGACGCCATTTATTGAAGCACCGCCCGTAATAAGGGCAACTTTGCCCTTTATATCGAATGACATCATTGAAACTCGATTCTGTACTAATTGAATTTGCTCTAGATTTGAATATTTATGAGTCGATAATTGAGGAAAATGCTCAATTTCGAGATTAAAGTGGTAAAAATGTTCGGACAATAAGGAAGTGTTTTCAGATAAATTATCGCCATTTTTCAATCTTTACCAAAGATTTTACCACATTTATAGTGTTTCGATAATTGAAGTTGTAGCTGTTCTGTTTGTTTGGAATCAACGATTTTCCCTACTCAAATTTTGACAAAACGTCCAAAGAAACTCAAAATTATTCGAATATTGATGGAATATCATTGAGCTCAATTGTTAAATTTATCTAAAAATTAAACTAGATTAGTTAATTGTAATTTTACCATCTTGAATAATGCAAAATAGTTTGGAAATGAAAATCTACTTTTCCGGAGAAAATTTCGAATTGTTTCCCAAAATGAATAGTGAAACCTAGAAGTCGTGCATTTCTGATTCATAATTCATAATGCGCAATTTTCACCACACTGACGTCCACCCGAGCGGATATAGATGGCTATTTTCCGTTCACGTGTTGAAAATATTGCATTAAAACGTGATTATCTCTATTCAGTAAACATTATTTCATTCGAATATCATAGAATTTATAATCAGTGTAAGTGAAAATTCATACGATTAGTGAAAATGGATAAATTACCCTATAGCAATACACCGAAAATAATTGAATTAGTGAAACGGCATCCTTTATAGAATACAAAGATAGAACCAGAAGATGGTAAAACAATTGAAGATCTTTGGAAAGAGGTAACGGCAGAGATTCACGGAAACGAATGGGCGACATGTGAATCTGAACAAAAAAAATATATGTTTGGTGAGTAAACGAAATTTTCTTTATCTTAAATTCTAATTGATTAACTCAAATAAAGTCGAAAGAATAAAACAGAGATGGTACTGTAAGGCTTCTGAGTTTAAAAGAGAACAAAAAAAAAACTGGAAATGGACAAGAAAATTTACAATTTTTGGCCACTATATATCCATGTCGTGAAGAAGCAGAGCTTTCGTTGTCAAGAGAATTATTAATAGAAGAATTGAATGCTACGGTGGAAAATTTGAGTGCTGTAAAAGAAAATTTAAATAATTCAATTGAAGATTTGAAAGATCGCCTCTGTGCTCTCAACTTAAGACGTGAAACTTAAGTATATCAATTATATAATTTTACAAATCAATGATGACATTTCTTGAGTTATTTTCCAATTTCCTGAAACTCAAATTAAATTATTACAATTTTATAACATAATAATTAAAATAAAGTAATTACTGAATCAAACTAATATCTTTATCTTATCCTTATCATTGATAAAATTGACAGCTTTATTGTTTCTCAATAAAGTGAATTGATGACAATGAAGATTCAAGCAATTCTCTTGATTTTCCTGGCGAATTTCCATTACAATTCAGGTAATTATCGGTGCTAAAAACACGAAATATTAACATAAAATAATCCAATTTGAAGGTCTTCAATGTTATACCTGTTCCTGGACCCATACCGATCTGGATCAATCTTGTATCGATGAGCCTGCTAAGACTGTTGTGAAGAATTGTAATAAAAAATTCTGCACATCAGAACGTCATGAGTATAAAGTGAGTCGGATTAATTAACCAAATGAAAAATTGATAATTTACCAATTGAACTAGGATCCGAAAGGTAAAGTGGCTTCGATTTATCGAACCTGCGAAGACGACCCAAAGAACCGAAATATGGTCATAGAAGATCACGATGAACGCATCTATTATGTGGCTTGTACTTCCGATTTATGTAATGGAGGTGATGGGAAAATGGCCGATACAAATCAAGGATATTTGGGTGATAAATCAACAATTATTTGTCCTGGAATTGTTACTAGCGCTAGTAGCATTCAAATAAATACATCTAAATTACTTATATGTTTAATTACAGCAATAATAATAATAATAATTTAAATTATTCAACAAAATAAAGAGCATTAGTCATTTCGGTTTTATTTACATGAATTTAATCAACTTACAAATAATTAAATATACATAAAAAAAAATATATTACAACCACGAAAGCTAAAAGTGAGATGATTGATTTTTAATTATCATATTATTGGAACACAAATCACTGATTCATATTATTTTCCAATTTTGTGTTATCATCTAAAAATATCTAATCACTAATCACATACAACATTTACAACCAATAGAATAAACGAGAGATAAGCGATTCAAAAAGAAAAAAAACAATCGAAATTTGTTGAAATTTCGAAATTTCATATTGCACTAGATAAATGGATGGCTCAATTTACAGCCAATTATTAATTATTATTATTAATTTTAATTCGGTTTTTTAATGGGATTGGTGAGACAAATTAAAATTCGAGTTTTTATCATTAATTTTGGATAATCGCCTTCGACATGAAAATAACTGAATTTTGTTGAAAACCATGAATTTCGGATAAAATAAAAATTATCACATAAAAAGCACCGTTTCAGTATTGTTTGAAAATAAATTAAAAAAGATGAGTGAATTTTACTGAATGACACATTTGTCTTTCGGTGGCAACTCCAATTGTGATAAGTCTTGTTCAATTAAGTCATCTTCTTCAATCCTAATCAAAAATAATTGATTAGTAGTTTTGGAAATGAATTAAATTATAATAAAATGAAGACTTACGCTTTCTCTTGATTGTCTAAATGATGTACTAATTCATCTCGTTTATTAACAATTTGAACTAATTCATCTAATAACATTGCCTCTCTAGCTCTTTGTTCGTCAGTCTTTCGCCAATCTTCAATTGAGGCGATTTTTTGTAATTCATCATTTAAAATCTTATAACGTGTCTCTAAATCTGCCTCCTTCTCTCTATTATCAAGAAAAACATTCGATCGAATTGTATAATCATCATAATTATAATACTTACAAAATATTGAGTTGCATTTGTCGTCTGAGTAATGCATTTTTTTTATTAACTAACATAAACCATTTCGCCATTAATGTTTCCTCTTCTTCACCATTACCATTTGCCGATTCCATAACTATACGCAATTGTTTCTCTAAAATGGCAGCTTGTTCATCTATGGCACTTTGTTCACGTTCTAAATCCTCCATTTCTTTATCAATCCAATTATGTACATCAATACCTATTTCTTTTAAGCCTAATTCTTCTGGTAACTTATCTGGTGTAATTCGTTCTTTATTAATAATTGGACTAGATTTGATTGAATTATCATCTATATTGATATTACCATTTTTTTCTAAATTTATTGAACTATTTTGTATTTCTATATTATTATATTCATCGTCGATACGTTTTAATTCATCTTCAATTTCAATAAATGTTTTTATAGAATCAGGACTAACACGTATAATTTCAGTTGTTGGTGGTACTGAACCACGTCGAGCTTCTGCTAATAATTTACGAGCACGTTCTCTCAATTGAGCCTGTCGTTCATCTTCCGACTACACAATTCAATAAAAACAAATTTTAATAACAATAACAATTGAAAATAAATAGCAAAAATTTTAAAAAAAAAGCTACACATAAAATAATGATCAATTGAAAACAACAAAACGTACCTTTATTGGTGATATTGTTGAATTTTCTCGTCTAGTTTGTTCTAATAATTGTCTGGCACGTTCTCTTTGTTCCGAATGTCGCATTAGAATTTGCTGTAGATGCGTCAATAAAACAAAATAGTTTAATTGCAAGCAAACCGTAACTCAATAAACAATTAAACAAGCAAATCAAAATTAAAAATAATAATCCATGATTGATTGAAATAAATTATAATAAAATATAATAATAATGATAAAGACTTACAGGATTTGGTTTTGGTAAATCGCAGAAAGCATCATCTTTAGTTTTATCGTTTAATTGATTTGATCCATTAATTTCACCATTGATTTCCGGTATTTTATTATTGATAATTTTATTATTATCATTATTAATATTATCATCTTCATCATCTGAACCGAATGGATCATTCAATTCGCGTCTTGTCATTAATATTTGTTTTTTATTTTCTTGTTTTTTCAAATTTTGTATTTTATCTTTAGATGGTGATGATGTTGATGTCGATGATATAACTTTACTCATAATATTTTTTGAACTTGTTAAAATCATATCTTTAACTGTTGTTGGTGATTTCTCTTTAATTTCTTTAATATCAGCTGGTTCATTTGTAAATTTCAATGGTAATTGTAATTTAGATTTTTGTTCTAAATTTTGATTAGATATCTCTTTATTGAATTGATTCAATTCTTTCTCTTTCTTCATATCATTCGATTTCTAAATAAAATTATGATTAGAATAAAATTATTATAACAAAACTAACAATTATACCTGTTGATTTTGTTTCGCCAATCTCAAATTGATTATTTCTTGTCCAAATACTTGTTTCGTTATATCAGTATCTTTATCAGTATTGAATTTACCTATAACATAATTACTTTCATCGGTTGTTTTACCAATTTGTTGAATTTCTAATTGATGTCCAGTGAAATGTGCACGTAATTGATGTAAATATGTCATTACAGCTAATTTATCTGGTACTAAAAATAAACAAAAATAATTCGATTTTGTTATAAAAGAAAATAAAAACAATTGATAATAACCGGCAAGCATGTGCATATCAGTTGGTTCAATAACACGTGGTATTCCTAATTTATCACCAGCATCAAATGCTATCTTACAATTACCTTTCACATCATGAGGTGAAAGTGAATTGAAGTCACTAGAAAATAATCAAATTATTTTCGTATAAGAAAATTTTGAATATTTTACATTAAATTCGGTTCAAAATGATGAATGAGCGCACAAAATGCCATACCATTCCGCCAACTCGTTGTCAAATTCGTCACTTTAACACCGGAATAATTTTTCGTCATTTCTTTACACCATTCAAGCAAATCTTGTCCTAAATTATTTATTTATTGAATTAAATTATTGAGAATTTTTGATTATAATCAAGAAAATACCTGGGGTTGTTAATTTTTGTTGTTGACTTGGTGTTTTGATCATTTCATTATTATCTTTCAATTCTAATGGTTTCAATTTTAAATTGATGTTTTTCGGTTGTGTTTCCATTTTTATATTATCTGTATCTTCATCTAATAATTCTAATTTATCTAAAACTTCACTACATTCAACTGAATATGGATCGGATTCATTCTCATGGAAATCACTAGGTTTCGGTGCTGGCATTGTTGTTATAATTTTAGTTTTTTCAATAATTGGTGAGAACATTTCAGCTGTTGGTGTTTTTTCATCTTGTGGAAATGATTGAATACTTGCAACTAATAATTATTCAATTAATCATTATTACAATTCTCAAATATAGAATTAAACTAACCACTAATTGGAGTACTAGCAAAATCAGATCCTGATAAACTATTTGTCATTAATTGTACTTGTTGTGTAACTTCATGTATACTATTTTTCATTGAATTATCCATTAATGAGAAATCTTCATCTTCAACATCTTCTAAAGCGGCTATATCATCCGTATTATTATTGACAGACATTAAAGATGCCATCGATTGCATATCTTCATCACTACAATCATTATTATCAATTATTTAACAATAATAATTAATAAATAAATTTGATACTCACGTTGCTTTACCTTCTCGTAAAAGTACACATGATAATGTACAATCTAATTTAGCACTTGTTATTTTTTTTGTTGTAACTTTAAAATTAATTTGTAATTCATTTTGTGTTGACTCAATACTAGCATGTTTACGCATGTTAACATGAGCTATGGCAAGTTGACGACGTTTTCCAGTTGAAGGTACCTAAAATACGAAGAAAACAGAGAAAAATTTTATATTTCCTTGTAATAATTATATGCTTAAGTAATTAAATAAAACCACTTAAACTAAGATCATATTACATGATCAATAATATGTCTGTTAGATTAATTCATAAAATAGTCTCAGACTTAAACTGAAAGAGTAAGGATAATTATGTCGAATAATCATAATGATAATCATTCAATTTGTTCATCATCGACTCAAATTTTATTGAAACTAAATGACGTATTGAATGACTTACATCTTCTAAAACAAATGACCAATCTTTATCTTCTAGTTCATTAGTACGTGGATCTTTGAATAATGTAATTGGTACTTGATGATTTTCCGGTACAGCCCATACAACTAAACCTTTATATGGATTTTGTAATGTTGGCTCCCATGTCATTGGTTGTGAAGCAACACGTCTAGATCGACGTGACCATACCAAAGATAATTTATGTGGCTCCCTAAAATTATAAAATAAGAATTACTTAAAATTAATTGTATTTAATTTATATTCATGTCAATGAACTGGACAATTAAACAGGAAATAAGCTTGACAGCATAAATAATTCAATATGAATTTACTATAAATTGTGGATTTAAAATAAAAATTTCTTACCATTTTGAAGTGAATTCAATGGCGAGTTGATGATATGAAACAGTAAATTGAAATTTAGCAGCACGTTTATTTACCCTTTGTAGCCGTTTCCAAACGGATCCCATCGTTGTGGAATCCACACTGATAGATAAAATACAACTGATTATAACACAAAACTTTGCATAAATAAACAGAAAAATTTCGGACAAAAATTAAATTTAAACACGCTATGTATACATAACATTTTAATATGATAAGAAATTCAACTGATAAGTTTGAATGACAGGATGGAAGCGGCGTTTTAATTATCAAAACATTAGATAAATCAAACATGACTTTAGTTATATATAAATAAAGAATTGAGAATAAAGACAAGCCATTATCAATATTTTTGTACCATCAGATAATTGACTAATTTATAAACACATACGAATTTTTTAATCGATCAACATCATTTATCTAATGAGAGAAATTAACAATGTGATTCATACTTATGAGGAAAAAATAACATAGAGAGGTCATCATTTGGACATTGACAAATTTCCAAAAAAATTATTTGCGCATTAAATTCATCTATAATTTAATCAAACATACCTTTTTTATAATGCTACACGATACATTATTAACAAACTAATATTTATGACTATTATCTAATATTATTTGAATAAAATCTAATTTATTATTATTTTCAATAAAATTTTGTACAAAAAAACGTAAAATTGACAATTATTTTTCAACTGTCACTGTCATTGAAATTTTGACAATGAAAGTCGGCATAATAGAGATCTGTGAGAATCGTACAACTACTACTCTCTAATAGAGGTCGCTAAAGTTTCCATACTGCATTAATATTAAATTGATAGGATAATAATGCAATATGATTAGTATAATTTCGATTAATTGATTTATATTGGTTAAGTGGGTGTTAATTATTGTTTTTAATACAGTTAGTTTCGATATTTTGCAAATCCCTAGGTATTTTAGTGGATGATCGCGGTACTAGATGGCGTTTAGACTATCATAATGGCGATTTATGGCGGCAAATTTGAAAGAATATTATATTAAATTCCAAAATAAGTATATCGATATTCATTAATTTTTTCAATGAATTTGTAAATAAAGTAGACTTAGTGGGAAAAACGCTCTTCAGTTGCATTATCGCTTTAATCGGAAATAAATTTATTGATTATCTCCGATACATCGCCGAAGCGGAACTAAAATAAATTGAACTACCTATCTGATAAGTCTGATTACGAATTTGAAATCCGTTTTTTTCCCCCGTATTTTATCCGTTGTGATCGTGTAAAGAAATACTGAATATAGCTGGCGCAAATCAACATTTAAAACAAAAATATCATTGGCCGGATTTGAATTAGAAAATCGAAATTTCCGTGATACAGCAATTTCGATTAATATACGTGCGAAATTCGAGGTTGAGATTAATTATTTTAATTAGAATCGACGATTTTACTGGATATCTTCAATTGATGAAAGACAACTAATCCGCCTTTGGGAATTATTTTGAATGAATAACGGATGGAGAGTCTGTGTCGGAATATTAATCTGATTTTCTCCCCTTTATTGGTCGATTTGCGAATTAATGAATTATTATACTTATCAGTCCAAGTGGTCCAAATTAGAATTAACTAACAGAGTCAGATAATATCGGTCTAGATCGAGGATATATAGCAAATGATTTCCAGACAATAGCGTTAACGTTATTGTTAGATCAATAAATTTGATAAAGAAGTAATTGGGTATTGAGTGCCAAAAATCTGGGTTTAATTGAATCGAATACGAAAAAAAAACAAAACAATCTTTCTAATCGACAATTGGTCCTGACGGTTATTTGTTCTATAATTTGTTTAGTCAATATCTGAATTTGGGCAAATTCAATAACACTCAATTACTCCCTAATTGAGTTTCAATTGCGCACTCGACCAATCTAAAATCGATGAATATATTCCTATGGTAATTTGGTAAGGGATCTTGATAGCACCTGAGGGTGCCAATTATAAATTATTCGGAATATAGTCCAAAAAAAATTCGGTTCTCTTCGCTTTTGTGGCTTCATCTTTGTTCTCTAATTTCATTGAAAGTAAACAATGAACGGTTCTCTTGTTATTCGAAAAAATTGAATATTCGACAATCGCGATAACGATATGGACGAGTTATTCTGGATGTTGGAGATCCGGTTATGGGAAGTCGTCCATCTATCAAGATCACAATTGGTGTCATTGCGTCTTTAGCCGGAGTTCGGGTTTTTGCTTGGCTCAATCATACAGAACGTTAAGACTTGGAACAAGATGATAGTTGTGATGATAAATGATGCTTCTAGGCCGAGCTAATTATCCGAAAATTTGATTATTCGATTCGATTGAAAAAAAAATAATAGCGAACAGGTGATTTCTAGTAGAGCAGCAGATATTTCAAGCTGGCGCCTTTTCTAGTCGTCCTTTTATTTCAACGACAAAAGGATGTCTATTGAATCCGTATCCATCCAACCATGGCTAATTCGTCTTGTAACGAATCCAGGACATTCCTCGCATTACGCTGAACGTTGAATGGCTTCCTGCAAACTTCAGCACTTAATGGTCTTAGAATAGGTGCTTTTAAAGTTGCTTGGATGCGTGCAGTAGCAGTAGAGGACCGTCTTGCGAATTTATGGCCTTTAATAATTTACTTTTTGAAAATAACAAAAAAGAAAAACATTATTATATAATAGAGGGAAGTCGAGTCGAGAAATTTAAATAGCTTGAAAGAACAAGTATTTAACAACGTAATCGTGGCCCATATGGAAAAAAATTGCCAGAAATTCATCATTATCATCGTCATTTACATCATCATCAGCGGTGGAAGGCGAAATTGAACGAACGCCACCTACTGCAGCCAAGTCATGTTATCATTAGAAGTTTGTACGGGAATCAGTAGCGACGCGCCGACCGACGTCGAGAACAACGACGGTAGACGTCGATTATATTAAGCGCGCCGAAACACGACTTTATTCAACTATTTTTAGTGTTTTAGACAAACATAAATTTCAATAGTGCGATATGTTGTAATTTTATTGACTAGAAAAGTGACTAACAATGGAAAATACTCCAATTGTGATCGGACTATTAATCTACTCCATCCTATCGCCAGGTGAGCTACTAAAAACTTACCACAAAACTCCCATTAAATTAAAGTCATAATCTAAATATGGATTACAATGATGATGGTGGATTTTTCGTATAGCCGATTTTCAGGGCCATCAACCTCCCTTGATAGCGTCTATTTATAAAATACCCCAACTGTCTACGTTTTCTAAATATAATTCATCGTGTAAATTCTAACGAATACAACACCTTTTTGACTGGTGAAACATGAGGCCATATTGTATCGCATACCGAGTCATAGTCAAGATATCCTTTTTACGATGACTTATGGCGCTATTATCCAAATGGATTACAATAAATTCCGCACATTGATTTATAGTTTTTTTTTTTCGACTTTCAACTAGTCGATTCGACTAGAAATGGTAACATAGTACCGATTCTTTTGTTTTGCTGAAGCGTTACGGAATAGAGTTGTATAATTTGCTTAATTTGTTCGCATAAAACCCGAAATAGAGAACAAATGGATAGTTATGTTTATGACGTATGTCATACTATCAAGTCCAGAGTAGCAAGTAATTTACATACGAAATGGGAATATTAAAGGGCTGTATATAATCCCGAATTTGATTGTTTAACAAATCGATATCTACCTACATGCATATAGATTATTGCACTAATTTATAAATAATAATTCATATTAGTGGAAAATGGAATAAACTAAATTTCGATATAATAATGAATACGTGTATGTTTATTTTAGGTAACGCATACCGGCCCTAAAGCTATGCAATATATGCTAAATTATAATCCCTTTAATTTATTTTCGTTGCTCTACCTTTCTGTACAATTTGTTGGCTTTGCTAGACCCTTTTGTCCATTCGAGATAATTTATGTTGTAGACCTCCGGGACTTTTAGCAAACTTCTTCAAGAAACGAAAATTTCCTGTTGCACACCGATCGAAATCCATTCAATATAGTAGAAAAATGAGGCGCGATATCTATCATTCGATTCCCCATCAATAATTAACAGGATAAAGGCCAGTAACTCACACTAATTAATAATAAATAACTAGCCCTTGAGTAATTTACGGTTACGCCTTTATAATTGGGAATTATTGTCGGGATATTTGCTTGAAAACCCATCCATGTCGGCCTTGACTAGATTAGTTTTTTTTTTTTTTGTTTTTGTTTTTCGTCTTGGATTGTTTAGGCGTCGGCCGGATGAGACAAAGACATGCTCCATATGGAGGGTGCGTCCGTATTTTTGTTTCTAGGAGCGGATGTGCGTTTATAATTAGATATTTAACAGGGGCGGCTCTAGCCCGAAAATTGAATTATTCAGCTTTGCGGTGTAATTATAACGGATAACAATAAAAGTAGCATGTTAGTTAGCGTGCTAATTTATTTAGAAATTGTAACTTATGGACTTCAGGTGAAACACCTGTATTTATCGCTTCTATCGAATATTCCACCGGAATCGGGCACATTACAACAAAAGTCTCTATTCAATACAATAACATTAAGATTTTAGATTCTACTAATAGGAGAGGTTTTAAAATTATCCATTGATGGAATAGTTTTATTTTTATTCGCGTGGAGGTGAATTTCGTTGGGTCATTGGGTATATTCGTTTGTATACGTACGGAATTAATTGTAATAACATCCAGTGCTTTGTTTATTCGGACGATCAGCGGGGTGTTTCAAACCGTGAAAATTAGTGTACCATAGATCCTCCTAGGAGTTGGTCTGGCCAGATAATAATGTTGTATACATATTAGTTATCTATATGTATATATATAGGTATATAGTTATAGTATATAGGAGACAATTCGGCTACCAATAATGATAATGAATACTGGTGGATTGTTGAATAGTTGTAGAAAGGACTATTGTTCGGGACTACGATATATTGCTTGAAAACATAGAGGATCGAGCTGATTAAATCCAGAAAATCTACTTTGATGTGTAATTAAAATGAGTAAGTAATTGTATTTAACAAACAAAAAGAGAAACAAAACTACTCAAATCAAATGAATTTGTTTTATTGATGTTGTATACTCGTCGAATACAACCAATTCCTATTATCAATTGAAATTGATTTCGGGGTTAATTAGAGATTATCGAATCAACACTGCTAGAAACCGACATTTGTTTATCAAATTGATTTAGTACAGCCATCGAATCAATTCGAATTGCCCCGAATATAAGGAAACAATGAAACAAAAACTGTTCTTTTTTTTTGTAATCATTGTTATTTTTTTTTTTTGCTATTTCAAAGTGAAAACTTGATGTTGGAAATTACCCATATGGAAAGTTTGATCGTTATTATGGTTTATACCTTTGTGGATATTAATTTCAGGTTACCATGATACAACGACCCAGATATCCATTCTATTGTTGTTGTTGTTGTTGTGATTTCGTAATTATTATGGTTTTTCAAATAAGATCCTTCATTAAGTTAATATATAAAGGTAATAATAGTTCTGGTCCCGATCCTGAGTCTCAGTTGTACGATATTTTGTGTGTGGAAAGTGGGGAACCAAACAGGGCCGGCTCTTGTTTTCGAATGAATAATGATTTAT
>JAZBGZ010001766.1:0-13304 GCA_037414795.1 Stenodera caucasica
CAAATCATTAGAATTTTCACTTAAAAATAAACTAGATGCCGAAAATTTCGCCTGATTTGAATCGAATTTATGAATTCGATTATCGACATTATGCCATTGAAAGCAACGATCGAAATTTCAATTCCGAATTTGATCTGTTCAAGTCTCAATTTAAAAATTGATACGTAGACGTTCCGTATTCCATCTGTTGCTCCTCCATTTTCCTTCACTTGTTTTTCAAATTCTTTTATTTCAATTTATTCCGAACTATTTTATTATTCTGCACAAATTCCAACAGCATTATTTCTTCTTATAAATATTGCCCAAGTCTTCGACTTTTGCGAAACTTTCAACCAGAAATAAAAACAGTTAATGAGGATCTATTTGACAAGTGTAAAACTTCCCTGTGAAATTTGTATCAATCGATGGTGCAATCGTTTTTCGAGGGTGGTTCGAGGATCAAGCGTGAAAGATTCGCTCCTGTAAGCCGGTCAAACATGAAATCTTTCTCTGTTTCAAATCAAATTGTGATGAACAGACGAAAAAGGACTGCACAATTTTCTTTTTTATGACTTAAGTTATTGTTTATTTTTATTTATTAATTTTTGGGCCGGCTGAAGTCTCGAATAGAGCAAACAATAAGTCATGGTCTATAAAGTTGTTCATCGTCAAGTTTTTTCAAATACAGAAAACATAAAATTGCTCTAAAAGTGAATTATCACTTTGACGTCACGAATGTGAAAAATCTACCATATTGTGGAAGTTCTATGTGAACATTAAAGATAAAAAAAAGTGAGTTTCAACTTTGCCGATCTACTGACTTGGAACATATTTGGTTAAAATAGATAAATTGCTTATACGTTTAGAGCGAAATAAAATAATAAAAATTGTAGTAAATAACGAGAATATACAGAATTTTCAACTGTACATATCTCAGAAATTTGCTCGCCTTTTTATCGAATAAAAGCACACTAAAATTGTTGTTTTTATCGCGAAAAAACAACAGAAATCTCAAAACAAAAATACAGAACAATAAAAGTATAATAAATATTAACGATAAAATACACCTTTGTTCCATACATACCCAGTTCTTTGGTCTGTTTCTTTCCATTTTATTCGCAATTCATCCATTTTTTTCTTCTATTCCAAGTATTTTTTCCCTTAACCACTGTACTTGATTTATGTGGCAAGAAAACTCGGTTAATACACAAAATACGATTTTCTATTTTTCGACAATACGTCTCTTTATGGAAAACAGTACGATTTATAATAATTGGGAAATTTTGAGCTAATTACGCTTTTTTGTGGCGGGATAATTAAAGTCCGTTATTGTTGTTTAAAGTGTACGTTCTCTTTAATGTAATTTCCTGGCTTATAAAACATTCACGGATAGAAAAAAAACAAACACGTGAGTTGGAAATTAGGTTTTAGATTGTTTTTTGTGGGTTACTATTAGTCTCCTTTTAGTTTTTTCTACAAATAAATAGTGGCTCTAATAGAGGATGAAAATGATTCTGAAAAAGTCTCGATCCATCATTTTTATTAATCTTTCAAATTGCGAATCTAGGAACGAGTGCGATGTTGGGGACGAACTCTGGATAGAAATCCCTTTTTTTATGGAGATTACAGCCAATTTTTGAGTTTTCTATTCGAATTAGATTGATGGGAATTTTCATTTTGCCATTTTGTATAATTATGGTAATTTTCACAATTTTCAATTCTCTCATGTTTTATTTCTGTATTTTCCGAGGAATCAATCATTTATTGAACTTTCAGGTTTTCGGGCAAATTGTTTGTTTGACATGGAAATTGTCGATTTTTTCGGAATTCCCAATGTTCCAGGAAAAATATTCAGCTATGTGATCATTTAGCCATTTTTCATGAAACAACTATTGCTCAATATATTCTTCATTGTGATGAGAAAAAATTAGAGATGGAGCTTCAAAATTTTGAAAATTTCTTTTTTGAATTTCACTCATTTCCCGTTGAAATTCTCCGCTCTTTTAAATGGACGTGATTCAAAAAATTCCAGAGATGGAGGTGAATCACAGACGTTTTTCTTGAGAAATAACAAAACATGGCCGTAGCTGCATCCAGCTGGAGGCGGCTGGATGCGACGCCGCCTCCACTCCTGATTATCTCTCATTAGCATCGCTTCTAGCAATTTAAATAATTTACAACATGCATTTTCCACCAGTTGGAATTTTATATGGTTGTATTTAATTCAAGAATTAGTATTCCGTATACAAATTCGCAATATTATTTACAATATTTAATAAAGGTACAAACAGATGTCTCGGTCCTATAAATTCAACTCATTACTGTATCTTGTCAACTAAAAACTATATTTGCCTTATCAATAAATATATAGAAGTACACAACAATTTGTCCCCAGATGTATCGTGACTGTTCCAGTCCGAATTCGATTTCACCCCAGTTGAAAACTCCCCAATTGTTGTATTTCCCGTTTTCTTCTCAACTCCAGAATATATTGGGATGGAGTTTACAAGGTAAGACTCTATTAGCAGTTGGTACATTTCGAACTTGTGTATAATTCGATACATTTACTTCCAGCCCTATGGGTATTTCCCTTGAGGCCAATTTTCCACAACCGATTCTGACATTTGCGTGATTTTCCCAAGCGTAGAAGACTGACTAACTCGCAACTCAACAATAAAGCCAGTCAATTTCACTCTATATATTTTTCTAGATGGCTGTCTTATTATCCAAAACGATTTATGTAAATTGTTAGTTCAGATTCCGGTTGAGTAGAATACACACAGGGAATTTTAATTTTGTTCGAGCAAGAAATAATAATGATAATAAGTGTTTGAGGGAGTTGAAAGGGAAAATAACAAGTGGGTGCAAAGTTAAAAAGACTAAATTAAGTAATCAAGAATGAAACAACAAATCCGCCATCTGGGCTCATTAGAAATTCAATCCAGCATCCACACAATATTATCTTGCGGACGAAGATTAAGGGGGTGTCAGGAGTTTTTATTGAGCCCTCATCCAGCCCTTGGTGCAGTGGCGGCTCTAAAAATCTCCCACTCTCTCTCTTTCTTGGTTCGCTCTTTATCGTTTTACGCGTCAAGTTTATTATCCTTGATTTTATGCAAGTCGAGAATAAAGGGCCAAAGGCGTTGACATATACCTCATTACTCAAAGATGACAGACACCGACGCTAGATTTAATGAACGCTAACGTAATCATGGCACGTTTAATACTCAGTTTTGCTCGAATTAATCAAATTCCTCCAACGTTGATCATATTTCATACCGTTCTATCATCAAAACAAACTTGCCCAATTCCGAAGTTCGCCATTTTCCATATTAATTTTTTGCATCGGCCCTTATTCGTTCGTTTTCAGCGAATTTAGTTGGTACTTGTTGAGTTTTTCGCGAATCAGTCAGTTTCAGCCAATCTTGGAAATTTCCAGCAGAGTTCGCCATGTCTTAGATCTAGAGTTTTCCTCGTTTTTCCATTCCAATTTTTTATAGGTAGAGTTTTCAGTAATTTGCTGCTCGAGCTGAATTGATTTATTTTCCTTTTAGTGGAAAGCAAAATGCTAGCGTTTTTCTGAAGCTTACCACAATTCGAATTTTCAATCAGGAGAACGAATTTTCCAATCAAAAATTTATTTGAAACTTTTAACTGAATCTCGAAACCGCCCGCCCTTGTGCTTAGGGCGGGTTAATAGAAGGTCCGTTAAATCGATAATTTGCTGTAATACAGGAGCTCCTGTCATGAATACAGATAGGTAGTCCTCAAACACTATTAAACCTTTAGTAGTTTACGGACTATTGCTTAAATATCAATTCAATATTTATAGAGTGAAAATGTCGAATTTAGCTGCACTTAATTGTTTGAAAACCGCCGATTTCGCCCCATAAACCCCCGATTTCTCTTCTACGTCGCGGATAAACCGACAATTTTTCAAGCAAAAATGTTTCGACCTCAAACTTTACTTATCGATTATTTGATAAGCTTCTTAATATTTTTTATATTATCCCAGTTGTAACTTTTCCTAATCTACCCGCGGGCTTTTTTTCAATAATGAATCGCTATCGCAACGAATCGAAGGGTGAATTGTTTCGTCACCGATTTTTTTTCTATAATGCCGTTAATTCTTCACGCTCCACAAAAATTGTAGGCGCCGCTCTTCCAAATCGGGTAATTTCATTATTTTTCGCCTTGTCGAAGTTATTTTTTTTCGTCGAGAGTTAGACTGGAAATTCGTCCATTTTGTGGGAGTTTGCTCAAATTTAGCTAGTGAATAACTTAAAATCGTTACAACAAACTTCCGTTACAATTCCCCTTGTTTATTGTTCAAATATTGTCCAAACTTGAATGGGAATTAATTAAATAATATTTAACTTGGAAAAATTAATGCGAAGAAAGGGATGAAGTTTTCGGGGTGTTTGGATGGATGGTAATTAAATGTTGGGGTTGTTTATAAATTGTTGGAGCATTTCCTGCTACTTTTCTAATGGTTAAACAACTTAATCCGAATGTTGTTACAATGTAAAGAAAACAGTAATGATCGAGCTTTCGAAATGAAGCTCTGTGGTAGTTTTCCATTCTTTTCCTCTCTTTTTTCGGCATTGTTGTCGTTATTCGTTCTAAGAATGTTTCGCACGTAATATTTCCACATTTTATTGCTCGTTTTATTTATCCTATGTACAATTCTACGTTCCAACTGAATTATATCAACAAGAATAACGTCCTCTTTAATGCGATATATTCAGCCAGAATTTATGCCACGGGATTATTTTTCGTTTTGAATCTCTTGATGTTTAATGAACTTGTGAGATGACTTTGATCATCGAAGCTATATTACGAAAAATCTGGGATTTCCACGATTTCCAGCCAAAAGTTTTAATCAAGACAAACAATATTGTTATTGATACTGGAAACCTTGAGCCCAATTTCCACCTGTTCTCGTCAATTTTCTGATGTTCTCGCTTTAATGACTTCTCTAACAGAATTCTATATATTTTCAACGGAATTTTTTCATCATTGACCAAGATTTCGTACATTTTAGTTGAATTTTTCGGTAACTCGAAATACGATTCATTTCCCTCCTAAATCTCGAGGCGTCCCTATTCGCGCCCTGCTCATATATCTTGTTCCCATTAGTAGCTGAATATAACTTTATTGCCGACCTTTTACTTTAATAAAGATCAAATTAAAACAGTTAAAAGGCGAGTTTATTCGTTCAACTCAATAACAAACTACAGTGGCTTCGTATTTCCGGCATTTCTTCATTAGCTGACCAATAACAATAGACCGAGGCACAAGAAAAAAAAACACTCACCGAAGACATGTATAAAACAAATGGTTATCCCTAGAATAAAGGGAACGAACTACCAGTATATAAACGTCACTGGGACACATTTTGTCGTAATAAAATGACATTAATCCAGTTTTCTTTTCGGCTTCTGTTTCCGGTTCGAACGCAAAGAAAATTGTGGGCGTTATCAGTGATGACAATTTTAATTATCGACGGTAATTACGACCATTAGTTCAACGAATGTGTGCCTATAAGGAAAAGGGACATTAAGGGGAAACATGCCAACGGCAATATGTCGGATAATTGGGCGAAGTAGCAACTGTAACGAAAATTAATAAGGCGACAATTCTGATTAGGATTCCAACATAGATTCGATTTCATTATCAAAAGCGATCAATTCCGACCAAAAATTCGCTAGTTTTCCACGACTCAAATCAAAGTAGATGAGATTTATCCATCTAGTTTTTCGTTTCTATTTCAACGTTGAGTCGATTAGAAATTGTCTCGTTTTCTCCGAGATTTAATGGCGAGCTCCATCAGCGAATGTGTGGGGTTCTTGTGGAAATGCGGCGCATCCACCATTTTCGCACCTCAACTATTCAAGATAAAATCAAATGATATCCGCTATTTTTGTTAGAATCATTTAGATTTATTCAAATTCATCTACTTAAGGCAACTTGTTCTCTCAACAGCGATGAGGATAGAGAATTACATTTCCTGCAAGGCCGTTGTTTTCGATTCGAGGAGTAAAAACTGTAACAAAAATTAATATTTGGAGAAATTGCAATTTTTCTAGACCCATATCAAAGATGAGATTCATCTATTCAGCTATTCCCATCTACACAATTCAGTCGATTAGAAATTGTGTTTTCTTCCGGATTTAATGGAGAATTCCATCTTGTAGTGAAGCGGCGCATCCACCATTTTCGCACCTCAACTATTCAAGATAAATTCGGATGATTTCCGCTATTTTTAGAAATTTCTCTATTAAAGGGAGTTTCTACTCATAACAACACTGGGAATAGGGAATTACATTTCTTGTCAAGCCCTTTTATAAATATCGTTGCCTTCTAACGTGACCTTTCTTTCAATTTAGACAGTTGTATGCCGTAAATATTAATAATTTCGTATGCATAAACATGACTTTCCTGGAACATGAATAATTCAAAACTGTTTACAAAACCCCAAAATATTATATTTCGTCACGGTAACTCTATTATTATTTTCTGAATTGATTCTTATGACTGTTTATTTCCAAATGTTAGTCTTAGAGTATGAATTGAAATTAATTTATGTGCGGCTAAAGAGGAATTTGTTCAGTCGTTGTATTGTGAACGTTCAACAACGATGCTGAAACACTAATTGAAAATAGTCTCAATTTCTCAACTCAATGTTCAGTACATGTCTCTATAGAACAGTCAACCCGAACTGGACTGCGGTCTCAAACTTTTCAATTAATCACACAGAGCAAGATCCGACCAACATCACAACTAGACTTAGGTTAAAGTCGAATAATTTGCGAATTTTTCCAGATAAAAATCAACAATATCACTTTTTCTCCCGATTTAATCCGGATATTAGAAATTTCAGATATCTGAACATCCGGCTTCTGTGATATGCAATTTATGAAACGTCAAAGTTTATTTGCTACGAGAAATTATGGCACATTTATGATAGTTTATATTCCATCTCATGGATATATATGGGATGTGCTTCAAATTTGTTTCGCTACAATGAAACATACGTTAGTTTTGTAGTGCAATTTTAACTGAGAATTGTATTTTATATAATAATTTCAAATATCTACGAATTCCTAGCTCTGTTTCATTCTATCAGGGGAAAAGAGACAGATGGGCAACATTTGTCAGTCCAGAGACGGCTCTGATGTTTTATGAGATATTCATGTCTTCCAAAGAAATTTGTATGCATTTCTTCACTGAATTTGTTGATTTTACATTATTCATGGATTTTTACCATCATTTTGGGAATTTTTCAAATTTTTTGCCATAATAAGTCAACTTCAATATTTCTCGAAAGTTCGATTTTTCACAAAGGCCAAAAATTACGATATGAAGCACGGAATTTACTCCTCTGTCTATTATCGAAAATAATTGCATTGGCTGATTGATTAAATATTGAAAGAAAACCAACAATCTCGACTGGAAAATAGTTTTATGGAGACAAATTGTACAAATCTTCATCATTTAGAGCCGGCCCTGCTCGTTGATGATCCATCACATCTTACAATTAATTATCGAAAAAATCAATCGATCCCAGTAAATCCACCCTTTCGTAATTAACGAGATTCGTATTCAAAAACCGAAATTCTCACCCTTTTTGTTTGTTTTTCGAGCATAGAATCGAGTTGTATCTTTTTCAATTTCAATGTTTACCAGTCATTGTTCTCTCATAACTGAAATGTTCGCATATTTAAAGCCCGCCCGTCATTTATCTCTAACTCGCTTTATTATTCTAATGGAATACAATTAAATTTCTATTTGAATAAGATTCATTAACGTGAATGTTTTCAATTCAAGTTGAGATGTATTCCAATATATTCAGTAGGCGTTTATGCGATTTAATACGATTTAATACGGTCACCGTAATAGTTATTAATCTGTCTATCTCGCTCCCACTCTCGATCCCGATTATATTACATATAGCTGTATTATTGTCGAGCTTATACGCGAAACTCCAGTTTCCATGTTATTGGTAAGTTCTGATTGTTACCAAACGGATCAAGATGCATAGAGAATTATTAATTTGCATAAAATTAATCGAGAATTCTAATTGAATTCAAACAATTGAAGTTTTTCCAAATATCAACCTGGCGCCTCCACCAAATCCCAACACAACTCGCAAAACTCAATCGATAAATTCCATCTAATAAGGGTCGAAGTTTGATAAATATAAGCATTACGAAGCCCTAAAGTCCGGTTTTATAGACAATATAAATAAGACATTATTTACCGGAGGATTCCGGCGATAAGCCTGTACGTAACAGGGGAGAGTAAATAATTTCAGATGACAGCGAAAAGGGCTATTTGCCATCTTTGTTGTTTATTTTTATAGAACGACGAATAAGAACGATAAACTATAGGTGAAGTGCAATAATTCTCGGATGGAATCCAGCCCACTATGACGTCCCAATATTTGATATTCCGATCCCATTCGCGGAATTCTTTCCCATTTTTCCCCGAGTTATTGTCGGAAATCAAATAATTGTTATGATATATTAAAATAACTTTATTCGAATCGATACAGATCAATTTATAACAGATAATTAGTGAGAACAATAGAAAACTTCGCACTCAATTAAATTATGATTAAATTATTTTGATTCGAAATAAATATCGTGATATTCTTGAGGGTTACGATTAACGTTACCGCCCTAAGAAATCAGAACGTTTGTTTAATATTTGATCAGTTTTTGACAGGAGGATATAAAACACTTCAACACACAAAAAGAAAACAGCAGACAGCCTCCTGTTTGTTTTCAAATATTCAAAGAAAATTGGGGGAGAACACTTATTTATTTACAAATCATCACGTAGTGTTATTTGGGCTGTCACTGGGCTCCTTGTCCAATGCTGTATCACCGCCACCACCACCTGCACCATTGTCCCAACCAATATTATTGAACATTTCTTTGGCTTTCTTCTCCCATTCAGTTTTGTTTTTTTGTACATTTTTCGTATTTGTTGCTACCAAATCATCGGGCTTACCATAATTCGGTGGATTCGCATATGGATCGTAGCCCAATACGGACAACATTGGAGCTATATCGGCCATATCTTTAACAACATCATCCGGTATATTGCCGACCCATTTTGTTAACGCCTCCAAATTGACCGGTTTGATCACCTGATCGGAAGAACGTTCCACTCTGAAAACAGATCAAATTGTTTTGTTGATTTTCCAAAAAAATGACTTTCTTTCAATAATGATTCAAATATGGAGCAGAAGGAAGAATGTCGCGGATATCGATTCACAACGCAACATATCGAATGTTTCCGCTCGAGATTCACATATGTGGCATATAAAATAGATTGTAGAGGGAAAATAGGAGCGTATTGTTGGGCTTCAACCCAGAGTCGAGCTTTCTATAAAATTTAGTCCGGAATATTCTAAAATATATTTACCAAAAACATAATCAATTCGATAAAGATCAATATTTGTTGGTTTATCTTCAACAACGATGATATCGAATATGTCAAAGAGAAAAAACAGATGGTGCTATAAGGAGGAAAATTTGAAATTTGAGGAATAGAGTAAACACTCACTTGCTCAGACTGATTCCGTTATTGATGAAATCTTGATGATGTAAAACCGATTCGTTCCATGGTATGTCTAAAAATTTCAAAACAGTCCCCATCCAGGCTCTTGGATGTAACACCAATTGTTCATAAGGAACACGAAGACAACGTTTAGGCCCTAATTCACGACATTGATTATTCATAGCCTCAACGGCGCTATTCCATTTTTTCAAACACTGTCTATAACTCGATAAATCGAATCCGGTAATTGTTACTTTTCGTGATATGATAGAATGAGCTGTGGCACGACCATCACGTACCTAATCATTATTTTAAGAAAACAAAAATTAAAATTAGATCAAAAATAAGTTAGAATGATTTACCATAAATATAAATTTAGCATTCGGAAATAAATCAATAACGTATGTTCCCATTTTGATAGTTAATGGATCTTTATTGCAAAGTCTAGGGGCTGGTTCACCATGTTTTGCAATTATTTCTAATGTGAATGCAGCAATTGCTGAATCCAAAACTGATTTCGTTATACCGGCTTGTTCTAAACGTAAAGATTCCTTTTCCGATTTCAACCAATGGAAACGCAATTGTAATAAACGTGGTATAACACGTGTCTCTTGTCCACATCTATAAAAATAAAATCAAATACTTTTAGTGTATCGATTTGATCAACAATAATCTGTTTTATATAAAAATTGTACCTTTATAGATATTGAGAATAACAAAAAAAAAAACAAATAGATTGAAAGGAAGAGAGAAAATGCAAATCAAAAAGAAAAATAAATAAAACTGCAAATAGCTTCGTTATACGTTCACCAATAGAACGCATGAATAAAATTGGATCTGGAGTTCTCTTTCCGGACTTTTAAACCGGAACTTCTATCAAGTAAATTAGAATTGATTGCAGCCAAACACAATTATTTTTAATTCTACCACAATGAACCTATTATCGTTGTCAGTGGTTCTCAATATGTGTATCGCTAAAATTAATTTTCATTTGTCAACTACTACGAAGTCTCAATTGCGGAATTTTGATTACGAAACGAAGCTATTTTTCATTCAAATTTTTGAGTGGAAATTTTCAGTTCTCAAATGCAAGACAATTATTAAAATTTTATAGAAAAATTACAAATTAAATGTTTCAAAAATTTTGAAATGTGAATTTTGAAAAATCTATATTTTTGAATCGTGAATCTAGAAAGCGCGAATTTGTTATTATAATCATAATAAATAAACATCTATTAGATAATTGTAATTTTCAAGTGTTAAGTTTGGTTCAATAAAGGCGGACTTTCTATTTTTCCTGAAACCAAAACGAATTAATCCGATCCACAATTATTTATTCATGTAATTTACTTGGATTGGTTTGAACTTTTCAATTTTCTTGGAGTTTTATTCAATAGGTGGATTTGCCTCGTTTTTATTCTATTCAAAAATTTCCATCTATTCTATTTGGGAATTGAGTAAAAAAATTTCGACAATATTACGAATAAAAGAATGAAAATACCAGTTGAAAATAAGACAGAGATATAGTTGGGAAGAAGACGAATTCTTTATCATGTTCCAAGATCTATATTGTAATAAAATATTTATGATACTATTTTATTCAAGTTTAGAATGTTGACAACAAATGAAGATCAGTGTACGGTTTGAAGGTTGAAAGCTAAAAACGAAACTACCAATAGAAGTCTGGTAGAAAGTTTAATTAATTTACGACATTTTTTCTCGTTTAAGATGAAACGTATTAGAGTCAGGAAACGTGAAACTGCCAACAACAAATTCTAGTTAAAAGTAGTCGTAGTTATAAGTAGAAGACAGAAGACTACGATCGTTGAATAGAATGAATTTATAGACCGAAATTACGTTCAGCAACAACTTCTCAAATAAACAAACAAACAAACCAAAATAAAAACGAACTAAAACAAAAAAAACAAAACAATCAATATCAATAAAATCGGTTTTACCTAACATCAGGATGTGCATCTAGCATAGCTCGCATTAATGTTGTACCAGAACGTGGTACACCACCAATAAAAATTAATGGCATATCACGATTATATTCATAAATTTTACGATCAGATCCGACAACATATTTAATAGGTGGTATCATTTGAATTGATGATGATCCAGATGATGACAATGATGATGATGTATCAGTCTCAGTTGTTAAACATAAAATACCGAGGCGGAAGATAAGCGCCGCGACGCATAATAAACCGATGCCATACAATGCCGCCCGACGGGGACCACCTCGGTTCAATCTAAGTAGCATCGCGACGGTTCCGATTCACCTCATCTTCGAAGCACCTGAAACACAAATAATAATAAAAAAAAGAAGATTATAATTGAAAAAAATACGATCCCAAAAACAAATAAACTTAAATGAAAAATAGCGATGTTCAATTTTGGTGGATGCGCCGGGCGAAATATTATTATTAAAAAACATTGAGCAGCAAATCTTAAACTTTTCCATCTAGGGACCGTTTGTTCATTCCATTATTAAAGCTTTCTAAGCTATGATTTAAGTCGTTCTTAACGTTAAGGATAACGTGAACAATTGGCCCTTTGTGACTCAGTAAACTTTTCACAATTGTCTTAGATTAATATCAAGTAACGCCCTAGAGATTTCCCTATATAGTTAATCATTGATTTATTTATTCTATTGTTGGTTGTTGGGAAATTTCAGTAACAGTTGGTAAATTATTCGTCGAATAACTCGAACATTTTCTATAGTTGTAGGTGGTTTTTCCGAAACTAACCAATTCTCTCATTCAAACAACATAAGGGATGAATAACGACGTGAAATTAATGCGAACATTGTAACTTAAGTCACTCTCTCACTTCATATTTCGGGAATTGTATTCTAGTTTAATGGAGAATAATTTAGTTTACTTCATATGAGAATGCAATAAGAAAATTTATAATGGCATAAAATGAGGAGTATGTTATGTTTATTTTATTGTTAGCTTTGTTGAGATTTGGTTCAAGCTAAAATGTAGGATTTCCGCTAACATTAATATTATCAATCATGATATTTACTATGAGACATGAATTATGGGTTCTATAGAGGAAGATGATCAATAATAATGGTTGCTGTCATAATAGATCATAGTTGTGTTTATTGTGACGTGTTTAGAATTTCAACATCAACATATCCTACTAGTAATGTTTTATACATATGGAAAATATTAGTTTATGATAATGGAAAATCGTTACTATTTTAATTAACTGTGAAAGCTCAATATTGCCAAAGTTTCAGAATAATTACATTTGAAACATATAAAAAACAGTGAAAAATATATCAGTTTTCACATTTCTAAAGTTACAAAGTCGACAACAATATTTTCTATTTCAGCTTATGGAATAAAATGAAATCAATCTCCTATAAATAAATGTGTATCGGTGACTAGCGTAGATTCGTTCTTTTCTTGTTTAGTTTCAATATCGTACAATTTGAAATCGATCTATTGATGTTGAAGATTATAACAATTTGCCGTCAGTCTAATTGAAAAGAAATCAAAATAATCAATCGTCTATACAACAAACAACAATCTGCGATATTTTTCTCTCCTGGTGGTAATCAAAGTAAAACAATTTTTCTCTATTGAACTCATGGAACTGTTCCAGCAATTCGAGTATTTCGATGATTAATCTAATAATGTGGATTTCGTGCAAAATATCAAATCATCAAACAACAACGAGAACGGTTGAAGGCACGAAAAAAAAATCTATTTCAATTACTGAGTTTTGTTGTTTTATTA